>JAMKCH010009985.1:0-56070 GCA_023653785.1 Ophioderma brevispina
CATCTCCTGGAAAAGCAAGATGTCTTAAGCTTTGGGATGATCGACTCCCAGTTCAGTTTGATTGTGTCTTTGGGGAAGATCACCGCTCGCGAGTAAGTCGTACCAGATGATGGGTGAAGTGGAGCAGGGGAAATGGGGGTACACACAAATTAGTAGCCTATCACATAGTCTCTACATTGGAATGTTGATTTTATGAGTGATTTATTAGTGTGCGAGTGTAGGTTCTGGAAGGTGTGCAAGGTTTATTTTCATTTTCTTGTGGTTTGGCTGGAGTTGTTTTCGTGTTGGCACTAAAGCTCTTTGTATGTATGTGTCTCTTGTCTAACTGAACATTCTTGGTCAGATTGGCAAAGTCCATCTGCAAGTCTGCTCATCTATATCTATGCATCACTCATCAACAATTTTGTTAACCCTGTGTGTGTTTGGTATATTTTGCGCCAATTCGTGTACTAAGAATCATTGATGGTTGATTATCTGTAAGAAATACTCTTGCAAAAGAGCTCAAAGTCATTCACAGGTCATTTGAGGTCATCTTGTGCACCAAAGGTCTATGACCTCTGGGTGACCCAAAATGAATGACTTTACGATATTTAACCTCACAACCCCAAATCAAGGCATTGTAACTATGGCAAACTATTTAAAAATAATTTTGTGTGGGTTTTATTGATTGAAGCATTTTTTCTCTCAACAAAATGACCCCCACTCCATATGATATTGATATTTGAGCCCCATCATACCCCAACCTAATTAGAAAGTCTTTTTTATAAGGGGAGTCCATAACCAACTGATAAGGTTTCAAGAGAACATCACTTGTTGAAACCCTATATCCCCATTTCACACATGTTTAGGATGCAAAAAAGATATATTGAATTTGTGAACCAGCAATATCAGAATCTGCTTTTCCTTAATTCATTTGTGATTGGGCAGATAAACCATTATAATGGGTTGTACCATTTAAAATCCATACTAGATGCGTATTTCAATTTAAGGTATCCAGTGGAATGTTCCATTGAAAGTCAATACTAGGCTCCCTTAGTGGAAAACTTAATCAGAGCCTTCCACTGAGGGGACTTTATCAGCAGATGTTGGGCCGGCCGATGTTAGTCTTTCTAACATGCTTTGCGCACCGGATGCATGATCATACATGTTGCGTAAAAAGCATGTTGGAAAGGCTAGCATCTGCAGATGTGTGCCCAAGTATGAACCTACCTTAAAGCTCCATGGCCATGCTCCCGGGACCTCAGATTTTACTAGTGTTCAAAGTACTGATGTCTGAACATCAATCTCTGAAGAAAGCTACTATTTTTCTCATTTACCCTGTGAAATCTTAGGGTTAAAAGATTTTTGGTTTGGATGTTATCAGGGAAAAAATATTATTTTACATGGTATTCTATGGGCCTTACAAAATTAAATTTTTAGCTCTCATATCAAAATAGATTACAGATGGGGTATTGGAGTCAAGGTCATTCAGTCAAGATAAAAAAACTTCATATAATTAAATCAGATCATCTCCCTTTAAATGTTGCCCATCAGACTATTTCATTGAAAATCCATTCTACCCCTGTGAAAGACTACCTAAATCTTACACAGGGGGTGTAGATTTCAACTGGAACAGCTTGTCCAATGGTCTTACAGTCAAAGCTCTTTACAGAATCTTAGTGTAATTGTTCTGTGACTAGGGTAAAAATCACTGGCTATTCCAAGACATGCTATACTCCGTTCGATCTTGAGTTTGAGGGTGACATCAATGTGCGCGTTAGGTTTTGTGCCCTAGAAACGCATGCGCCGACCTTTCAGTTGCAGCATTTACGCACGCGAATAAAGGCGGCACAATCGAAATGCAAGAGCAAATGCAGAGTGACGTCATTATGTCACCCTCAAACTCGAGACCAAACAAAGTATAGTATACAAATAATGAATGTTTATAAATGCAATGGTAAGAATATTTTCATGAGTTGAATGGAACATTTCATCTTTCAATGAATGAAAATATTCTTTTCTATTGCACGAATGAAAAACATTCATTATTTGTTTTATATAACATCTAAGTAGATCCTTGTCATTCTATTAAAGCTCAGACTTTATAATTTGACTACGCTAAAGGCTAAGCCTAGCCTAGCCTAGCCTGGGCTGTGCTGTCAAGAAGTAGCTACGGACCCAGGGCCTAGCTCTGCAAGGCTAGGCCTAAATGTTGACTTTAATTTACCTTCTACTATACAGGGTGTCTCAGAAAGAACGTTACCCTCCAGAAACGGCACTTTTTGCCTACTTCGCATATTCTTAACCTTGTTTTAGCATTATATAATGAGAATATATACTTTTTTGAACATATGGTGAAAACGAGAAAGAAAACGGTGAAAAAATAACCAAACAATGACAATTTCCCTAAAAATGATGCAAATCTGTTTTGTCCACGGCTAGCAATAGCAAAGGAACATGTATTGGAATTCTTATGCATTTGAGCACATTAGATTTAATCAATTTTGTTCACTTCTAATGCCTAAAAGCATCGAAATCATGTACTTTATTTGTTCTTCTGAACATTACACAATATCTGTCGCATAAGTACCCATCTCCAATTCTCAATCTCTCTCTAAACTGCTATTGGGTTAACATACTAAAAATATTGCCACGACCGCAATTCACCAAGGAGGAGAACAAATTCATGACTAAGAAATATAGAAGCTCAAAGTTTAGTTGCAGTTCAGCGTGAATGAGTAAACGTCTTTCCTCAAAGTAGGGTTCCCAGTAAGATGGCAAACAAGAGGAACAGAGACAAATTTCTGGAGATAGCAAGATTCTAAATAGGTGCAAAGAGAGATGCGGTCGTCAAAGAACGGGACGATTATCCGCAAATATTGCTGCAATCGGGGACTGCAATGTGTAGAGAACTGAACAATACTTCTAGAATCTTCACATACCCGACGACTTGTGTGCTCAAGAATTCAAATACATGTTTTTTCTGCTATAGCTAGCCGTGGACAAAATAGGTTTGCATCATTTTTATGAAAAATCGTCATTGTTTGGTTATTTTATCACCGTTTTCCTTCTCGTTTTCACCATATGTTCGAAAAAGTATATAGTCTTATAATATAAAGCTAAGACAAGGAAAATAATTAAGTTAAGTATGCAAAAAGTTCCGTTTCTGGAGGGTAACGTTCTTTCTGAGACACCCTGTAGTCACTGCATTAATCTTGGTCTAAAGAAACCTCCATGGCCGGGAATTCCACGTAGATCCTGTTGAAAACATAACTTTGCCGGCAGAAACAACAAGATCGTGCTTCCATTGTTCACTCACACAAAGATCGCAAGTTCCGAGGACTCGCTACTGCACCGCAATCAACGCTGATCATAAGAGCATCATAGTCGCGGCAAAGTTCCGTATAGGTGCGTGCATTAGGTGGCCGCGTTTTGTGAAGACGCACGAGGCATGCAATGGAACGAAACGTATGTAACAAAAATGCACGCCAAATGGAACAAAAATGCACAGTATGAGACGTAAGCATGCAATATATTATTTATTTAATGACATGTGACCGAGAATCCTCCAATCAAATGACAAGGATCTATTTAGGTGTTATATAATGTCTATTATACACTGAGGGATTGCTCAAGCTCAATTATTTTAAAACAAGAAACAACCACTTTGACGACATTACAAAAATTTACCAGCATCTCTATTTGGTATCAGGTTTAGTAAACAAGTTGCTATTGAATTGTGCAATATACTCCCATTTTCGCGTATGTGGAGACTGTGGCAAAGTCTAGCCAATTTTTGGGCTCTTTGATTCTATATATAAAGGTGGAGTCAATGTTAATTTGATCTGCAAAGACATGAGGTGAATCTGGGGCACAGGCTTAATGCACTGGAGAGGAATCTTATCTTATTTGTCTCAAGGGCCAAGAAGCGAGTTGGTGATTAACAGACGAGGGGGGAAATTTGGTAAACAGCGGTGTGGTTTGGTTAGGGGATGTATAAAAGATGACTTGCTGTGAAGAGTAGAGAGAAGAATAACAATAGATGCTCGGAGAAATGTTCTAACCACCCGCCTGCTGATAGGGTGGCGATGATAGATGACTCTGCCTACAGCGAGGCACTATCCTATTTATCGCAGTGTACCAGTGTGGGCTTTTATGAACATGCACTGTTAAAATTGCATCTTAGCATTAGTATCTTGAGTTTAGACATGACTTCATCAAAGGAAGGCTTAAGAAATAGCTGGTTTGAGATATGCCTGTAGTAAGACATCTTAGCAGTAGTGTCTTGAGTTAGACATGTCTTCATCAAAGGAAGGCTTAAGAAATAACTGTTTTGAGATATGTCTGTAGTAAGACATAAGTTGCATTTTTATGGCCAAGAACATCTCAAACAAAGACATGTCTCCTTGCAAGAACAAAGTTTAAAATGTAAACCGATCGTTGAGTCGGTTTTTAAGAAGCATGCGTTTCCATGATGTTGTGGCCCTCAGACATGTCTTTCTAGAAATACATTAAGTCTTGGATCATGCATGAGAAATGGATCTATTTTTAAAGTTTACATTGTTGAGACAAGTCTATTTGAAAGACACATCTCTGACAAACGTGTCAAGACACAATGTTTGCAGTGTGTGTCATGATATTGAGACAGTTTGATGAGTGCTAGAAACCAGATAACCGTATTGTTCCTCAATAAATGCCCTGGGGGCGGTGTATTTTTCAAAAAGGAGGACGTTTCATACAGTCAAACATGGAAAGTCCAAACATCCCAACAAACATTTCACCTTACCACCGCTTATTTTGATGATTAACAAATTATTACAAACGAACGGAGCAGGGGATGCTGTTTTCGCAACCTCCTGAGGTCAAAGCGGTTTGAGAGTTCCATACTAATTAAACTGGAACAAAACAAGCGAGTATGATAAGGATTATGACGTCCAGCCATTAAATCATTGATTTAGGTAAGCTTGACTCATGTTTTGATGTTTTATCCAAAAATTGGAGGGGGCATTATTAGAGCAGGGGCGTTATTAGGAACAACACGTATGTCGTTCCGCAAATTGCGATTGGAACTGTAATGAATTCGTGCAAAAATTGTGTCACGTGTCACATGACCCCCATCCCAGGATGCTCAAGTAAAAAACTCCTTGAACTCCTGTATCTGCCTTTATGGAATTATTGTACTAGAAACTGCATGTATATTTGTGGGAGTGTTATTACGACAGGACCTAGAGGTTACGGTCAACCTCACATGGGTCAATCAGTCCTGGACAATTCCCTAAGTAATAGTTACAGGACCATTAGATTCCTAGAAGAAAAAACACTTGCAAATGTGGCAATTCAATTGTTTCTGTGGAGTGATTATGAACTGCCGGTTGAAAAAGCCCATCACTATAGCAAAGAAAGATATAGGCCTTGCGATACGGAGACAGTTTGATTCTATGTGTAGAATTTGTTTGCAGATAGAACCACAATATACAAAAACCTCTAAGCTGTACGATATTATAGAAACTTTAACAGCGAGAGATGCAGACGAGAAAGTTAGATTCTGGATGCAATTTTTTCCTCTTCGTGGATAATGCGCCACTTCCCTTTTAAGTATCACGTGGCATTTATTGCATGATTATTCAGCACTTGATTTTCAAAGCAGATAGCTTTCAGGGGATCAGTGTTGTAAGGACTGAAAATCATTATTAGTTAGAGGTGTAGGAATCCGTTAATTGATTCATCAGAAATTGCACACAAATAGAGGGAAATTTTTTTGTGTGTAATTGTGAAATTTTATCATAGAATGAGCATTAAATTCAATACTGAATTTTAAAAATTTAGATTTGAAATACTCAATCAAATTGCAAGCTTTGAATGATATATAAACATAGATACTTTGATTTTGATTTAGGTCGCTTTAAAAGTCAGGCATTTGCTATTATGAATTTGTTTATTTTTATTCCATTTAGCAGGTTTAATGGCTATTCTTTTTTTTTATCCCCCGCTTAAAGGACCATCGCTATGGATTTGTGTAGCAGATTTCCTTCTATGTGTATTCTGTCATGTATGTCTATGATGTCCCATGTTTTGCCCTATTAACTTCGACTGATCATAAGACTTGAAGAACACTGACAAAGGCTCAAAAAGGATGTGGACAAATTGACCTCTTAATGACCTCAATATGACCTTTGAACAGGGGTTTTGCAAGTTCAAGTGCAGTATTTTTTGTATTCACCATAACAGGAAAGATCACTTTTCAATGTGGTGTCTGGCTGTCTGTCAGGTCAAAAAAGTTGTCAATATGTGGTTTATGGAACACATGGGTTGATAGACTTCGGTGATAAGTGGGACAGATTGACCTCCATGGTTAAGGAGGATAGCCCAAATTAAAGTCGATAAATTTTCATCTTGTTAGAATGGCACCTTCCACATCTTAAAAACACCACCTGTAAAGTTTTGACGACCGATATTTTCAATCTGTTTTTAAGTGAGAGCTGAAAATGGTGATTTTGTAAATCGCCATAGAATGACTGTGTTAAGTGTAATACTCTGGTTGACCAAAATGGGGCATATTTTCGCTCCCCATAACATTCTAAAGCAAACATCCTTTAACCCTAAGACTCACAGGGGTAAATGAAGAAAATAGTAGCCTTTCGTCTGCTACCAAAATTTGACCACTTACGGTAAAATCTTGGGGTCCCTGGGACGAGACTCTTAGCGATCGGGACATGGACCTATAAGGGTTATTGTGTGACTGCTTAACTAAAGTGTGGTCAGAGGTCAGCTATGGGTATTTGAGGTCAGGTGAAATGGTTTTCAATTTCTCTTTCCATTTGAAGGCATTTTGATGTAGAGTGACATTAAGTAGCGTACTTTATTTGGTTTGGAAATTTAGGTCAAAGGTATGTAGGTGTAAATTTATGTAAGATATTGATTTCGGCAAAAAAAGATAATCATTTGGACATTTCCTGCATTAGTCCCATAAGCCAGTTTCTGTAACGGGCCTTAAAATTCAAGTTTGTTGCACCACTGGTGTTAATTTTCCAATATATTCACATTGAAGGGGGTGTCCCCCTGACTAGGATTAGGTTGTTGCCGCCACGAAAAAGTTGACCACAATCGCGCGTATGCCTATTTCAAAATGGTCGCCATTGTTTTATGAAAATAACTGCTATTGTATTTCAGTCAGATTAGAAATTTTATCCAGGCGTAAGAAATAAAGTTCTTACCCTTCCTTAAGTGGGCTTAACACTTTAAGTCAAAGATGGCCCTGGACGGAGGCATGTTGTTAAATGTACTAAAAATTGCCAAAACAGAGGGGTAAGAATGGAGTAATCTTTGTAGAGCACAAAAAGAGAATTTATGGACATTGTGTATTTCGGACATGATCATAACTCCTGATGGGGGCGGTATACCCGTCCGGGGGACATAAATCAAGAAGAAAAACCCCCCTGGAACATCTTTTTACGACATAATTAAGAACAATAACGAAAACTATTGATAACATTTTCCCGCAATTTTCTCTTCATACTTCTGGATAATTGCAGGACCACTCAACATTATTTGACGTGGGAGAAAAGCCGATCTAGGCAGTAGAGAGAGAGAAGGAGCCTGTGGTACAAGTCAGAAACAAAGATAGCACTTGATGTTCTCGAAAGAAACTTAGGCCACCATATTTAAATTTTCCTCCTACATATAGACAATTTTTTCACTTCTTCATAAGCATATTTTTTATTTTTACTGGAAAACACCCATGACGTCACTGAGTAGTCCTTAAATACAGTCCACACCCATTTATTATGATTTTATTGAATCAGGTTGATATGAGTTGTTGTCTTCCTATGAACTATTATAGATAAGTTTAAACTATGTTATATGGCCCAAGTCGTGAACCACTAATACGGCACTCTCTAGACAAGTCAATACCCCCCTTTAATATTTTTTTGGTCCCGCCAACTTTGTTGCGAAGGGGACTAATAGAAATGGTAGCCGTCCGAGTGTGTGTGTGCGTCCCGCGCGATATCTTTGGAAACTAAGCAAGTGTTGAAGTCCATCTGTCACCAACATAGATGTATCTCAAGGTAGGCGGTGGGTTGGTATACAAAGGGGTCATGTGACATGGGTCAAAGGTCAAATGTGGTCAAAAATAGTGTCAAATATGGGCAAAAAAAGGGCTAATCGCTATATAAACGTTGTCATACACGATATCTTTTGATTGGAGCAAGTATGGGTGTCCCATCTTCGCACCATAGATGTCCCTCAAGTAGGCTGCGGATGAGTTCTGAGGAGGATCATGTGGCATGGTCAAAGGTCAATGGGGTCAAAAATACAAAAAAGCTAGAAACCTTATCTGTTGTGGTCGGTGAGAACTGGTGGCTGTGGTCAACATTAGTGCCGAAAATTTTTGAAGGGTCATTTTCAAGGGTCATTCGAGGTCATCCAAGGTCAATCCCTTAAAGTTTGTAGGAGTATGAAAATTGGGTGGGTGTGGTCAACCTTCAAGTCCAAAAATTTTAAGTCATTCAAGGTCATCCGAGTCATCCAAGGTCCAAATCAATTTAACATGTGTTAGGAGGATTAAAATTGGTGGATGTGTCAATACAGTGCCAAAATTTTGAAAGGTCATGTCAAGGTCATCCGAGGTCATCCAAGGTCAAATCACTTAACAGTGGGTAGGAGGATGAAAATTGTGGGTGTGGTCAACATTCAGTTCCAAAATTTTCTAAGGTCCATTTCAAGGTCTCTGGGTCATTCAGGTCAAATCACTAACATGTGGTAGGAGGATGAAATTGGTGGGTGTGGTCAACATTCAAGTGCCGCAAAAAGTTTTGAAGGTCATTTCTAGGCCATCCGAGGTCATCCAAGCAACACTAAACATGTTGGGAGGATGAACATGTTGGGGTGTTCGACATTGATGCCAACATTTTGAAGGTCATTTCAAGTTCATCCGAGGTCATTCAAGGTCAAATCACTAAACATGTGTAAAGGCGGATTAAAATTGGTGGGTGTGTCAACTCAGTGCCAAATTTGAAGGCTCCAAGGTCATCCAAGCATTCAGGTCGAATCACTAAACATTTGAAGAGGATGAAACTTGGTGGTGTGTCACATTCATGTTGAAACTGTGGAAGGTCATTTCCAAGGTCATGTGGGGTCATCCAAGGTAAATCACTAACATGTGGTAGGAGATGAAGCTCGGTTGGGTGTGATCACAATCCAGTGCCAAAATATTGTAGTCCTTTCAAGGCATCAGGTCATCTTGCACATGTTGTATGGTCATGAAACCTTTGGAATGTGGTCAACATCCAATGTCCAAAATTTTTGAAGGTCATGTGGTTGTTATTCACGGTCAAATCACTAAACATGTGGTAGGATATAAACTTGGTGGGTGTGGTCAGAACAGTTCAGTGTCCAAAACTTTTTGAAGGTCATGTCAATGTAAGAACCACAGTTGTTCAAGAACCACTTTAATGTCTTATCACATCTTCTGAGATCTTAAATTGTTTGCTTCCTTGTTCTTTAGCTTACTGCACTGTGCGGTGACCTTTGTGGTTCGAGAACCGCCTTGTACATCTTGAAACTGATTTAGGGTCATTATTAGAAAGTGTTGTTTTAACATTGAAAAGATGCACGTCGGCTTCTTTTCTCTGTTTACGTACCTATAGTGAATATATCACCGCAGCTTTAAAACAACCTGTGCGTAAATATAAAGGCATAAATTCTTGTTGAGATCCCAAAATATCACCTAGGTTCTTATTTCAACAATATGCCATTTAAGTGCATTTAGCAAATATGCCTCCTTGCGGTGCCATCTTGGACGCCTAAGATGTTTAGCCCCCTTCGCTGTAAAAACTCGTATCGTGTAGTCGTGGAGAAAATTCTATCTGTAATGAAATTATAATGGCGGTTTTTACATAAACATGGCGGCCATTTTTAAATGGGCGGGAAACGCTAACATGCGCTTTTCGGGGTTAGAAACATACCAATCATAGTCAGGGGGACATCCCCTTCAATGTGATATATGGGAAATTATCACTAATTTTGGTGCAACGAAATGTAAAATCTGATGATGGCAGCGTATGGACTACTGTGCTGTGGGTGGTTTCCTTTTGAAATTTGAATCATAATGACCCTTTGGTAAGGGTTCTTTAGAGTGTTTGTTAACTAAGATGAGGTCATCTAGGGGTCATTTAAGATAATTTTTATTGTTAAATTTTTTCACAATGATGTTTGTATACCAACTTTCCTTGTTCAGTGATTGTAAACAATCACCAGGTGTTTTCAAGGAGTATGTTTTGACATAGAGATCCCTCCTTTTAGACTGAGTATGACTTTTAAGTAAGTGGTTTGTTATTTTCTGTGTTTTTAATCTACGCTGATCCCTCAATTTTCTGATACGCCATTATTGAAGTAAGATAATGCACTGTCAGAAGACCCCCTTTAAAAACATCTGCAAATTAGTATTCACCCCACCTCAGCAAAGAAACATTTGACCACTAACAATTCATTTGTGAGGGCCCCAACCGTCTCCCCCGGACAAAGACCTCCTTTAAAGTACGTGCATTAGTATTTCGACCCCGGCCTTGACAAAGAAAGATTTAAAGACAGAAGACTTCCTGCTCAAGGGATTGTAGCGGCAATGTCGAGGGCATATCTGAGGTTGAAAGCCCTGGAGGTGCTAGTTCGTTGTATGCCGGTAGGAGCTATGTGGGACAATGCCCGCGGAATGTCATCTTGCCAAGTGCGAATTCAATGTCAGTCGGCTGTAATACGGGAGAGTGGCCGCCTACGGTGGGTTGCCTCTTGTCAAATTCACTTTAAAGTATATGATGGTGACCGCATCAGCGGTTTCTTTCCCCCTCTCCACAATATTTCCAAAATAGAGAGTCATTTGAATTACGACATATGGAACTAAGGTCGCCACTATTCTAAGATGCATCATGTGATTAAATTTATAAATTGTGGTCATGTGGTTTCTTTGATTTATAATGTTTTTAAATAGTAGTCTTTCAGTGAGGACACATGAACCAAAGGTACAATGTTGTTGTTATAGTAGATGATGTTTTCAACCTGTATGGAATGAAGGTAAATTTTCCAAATTGTAGGGTGGGTAGATTGTGGTGGAAAAAAATTGCATATTTAAAAAGTTGCTGACAAATCGCGTATTAGTATGTAAGTTAACTTAAGGTGCATTTCGTGATTCAGCGCTTTTATTATAAATTCTTGATCCCTAGATTTTATCCCTTCAGAAAAGCCTAGTCTCAAATTTGAGTTGACCTGATCTTGCAGTTTTTGTCTTATGAGCAGTTACTCGTTTCCCACGGTCCCTATAGGCCACTGTTGCTTAATGTTTGTCCATTTACGGACAAAAATACAAAAGTGCAAATTTCTTACAGATCAACCGAATTTGCACATAGTGGGGCATGCCTGGATTACTAGGCTAACGGTTCAGATATAGAAAATCTCAATTTTTTAAGGTAAGTCGGGGGCACGAGGCTGTGGATCACGAAATGCCCCTTTAACATTTGATAGCAGTAAATCACATGCTGTTTTGTAATCAACCTCTTTGTATTTAAAATTGCACATTGAGCGAAAAAAAGTTAGCTCCAGTAATTTAAGTGATCTTTATGGTCTCTAATGAAATTTCCAACAGGTTTGGGCAGCATGTCTTGAGATTGGTCTTGGGGATATGAGACGTTGTACAGTGTTTTTCCACTCCGAAACTAATTATGCATGAACCGGAGAATGGTACCTTAAATGATATTATAAGCTTCGGGTGCTTGGAAAGAATTTGGCTCTTGAGGTTATAATTTCCCAGCCCGATGAAGCCCCTTGATTTGCTTCTCTCCCACAGGTTCTTCAAAATTGTGTACAATTTGAAGTCTCTGACTTAAGTGTTAACAATTTGTGTGATAACTGTTTAAGCATTAGTTATTGTTACTGCTTTTTTTTTCAATCTGGCAGGGTCACTTCCTTGGATTTTAATTAGGTACTAAACTCATTCAAACTAGAATTATCTTCCCTGTGATTCATAGGTTTTTTTTTGTTTTGGTTTTTGGTTTGACAAACCATGAAAATGCCAGTCCTTGGAAGGGATGTTAGGTGTCGGTCCAATATAGAGACTCTGTCAGTACCTGTACATGCCTACAGTCAGTCTAATACCATTCCTTTGGTATTTTAGAAAATAGCTGTCTGGAAGTAAGCTGTCTTACCATTTCCATGGTCATAGCTTCGTGTATAATGAAAGTGACTGTAGCAGCCAGTTATGTAGTTGCATGGACTCAGTCTATTGATCGGACATTTTGTTTCTAGATTACTCATGTATTATGTGTCAAATTGTCAAGGGAGATAGGAAATTGATGACACTTAAGGGTTGTTGTTGTGGTCTCTTTGAAATGTATTACATCAAGTGTGTTCAAAGGTCCATAAGTAAGCAGTTTGAGTTGAACAACTGCAATGTTTTTAATTTGTGTGGGTGGATTGAGGGCAAGTTTGTATCATTTTGCACTTGGAAGTGATGTTCTGGTTTTCCCTGGGAGAGATTTATTCTCCTCAGAATGTTCAGCAGTTGCACTGATCTCCATCCATGTCAAACGTCAGGATGAGCAAGGTATACAATCCAGTATAATCTGTTTGATCCTCAGCTCAGATTTTAAAACGTTTAACATTAAGTAGCTTATAGTATGCTAATAAAGTGCAGCTCCATCATATGGTGACTTAACCTCACAGAAATTACCATAAATTTGTATGATAGCAAGAGCCATAGAATAGTGTTCACTATGTTTTTAACCTTTACCTTTTGCATTGCCTATTGCTATAAACCACAGTGCATGTGCTGAAGCACTCGTACATCACGCCATCTATAGTAAATGGACCATGGTACCATCATTATCATTGATGCTAAAAAGCCCATTTCTCTGACACTGCCACATGAAGTGAATTTCAATCCGTCCAACGTTGATTCAGAAAAGAGTTGTTCATGAGTGTTAGTGCGAATTGTGTCACATCCACTTAATATAGCTTCATCTCGAGGTCTCGGGTTCTCGGAGAGAGCCCAGGCTTCAAACTGACTCCAAGTAAACATTAAATATTCCTGCATGAATGGTTTTCAAAAGTTGTTTTGGTAATATTTTTGAAGTTCCTTCTGTACAATTTCCCTTCTCCCATTGAAAATGCAAGTAAAAGTCAATGGATGTTGAAAGCGATGTCCTAACCAAAGAAGATGGAATAAGGAAAAATGAAAAATTTTAACTTAATGCCCTATGATGAAAGGATACCCTTTGACCATGTTTTTCTGTCTGGAGATAAGCTTCCTTCATGAATGGTGTTTGGACCCCAGGCCCTTAGCACATTGATACGCTGGTATCTTTTTTGTTTCCTGTTTGCAACTAAAATCCCACAAGGTGCCTGCTGCAGCCTCAACTGAGAGCAAGTGTCAAATATGTTTCTGCAGGACTTGAGTTTGGATTAAGAGTTTCCAATGCAGAAGTCCTTTAAGTTTACACCCTGTTAAAGAACGGAAATTCATTTCGATGGCCCATATAAGAATTTCTGAATGTTTTGACATGAGGAAACTTTAGCTTGTGCATGACCAGACAATCTAACAATCAAACCCATCATTTGATAACCTTGAATTGCTAAATGTCATTTAAGTGTGACACAGTAGCCCTGTTAATTGGGCGTGCAGGATCTAAATATTTACCATACTTGTAATTGTGTTGACAACAGACTCTATACCTCATTATGTGACAGCTGTTGGAATTGAGTTAGGCTTAAGCTTTTCAGATCAAATGTGAGGCTATTCCCACTCTGGGGACCCCTTCCCCATTTGAAGCTCAATTCACACTACCATTTTTGCCCTTCACGAAAACTAAAAACATGGGTCAAAAAACCCCACCCCCAAAAAAACAAACAACATGGATTCAAAGAAGAATGTTTGGGCATACCATGCCCTGACTCAATGGATTTCTGGTTTGTGCCAGATTTCGATAGGTCTAAACCAGGATAGAATCATTGTAACTGGCAGTGAACAAAACAAGTTTTAAAACATAACACCTATAATATCATACCATCCCTTTAATTAAAGCCCAAGACATTCCAGCATTGGCCAAATCTAGGCACGTGCACTGAAATGTCATCAGTTTCCCTACCAGAACAGAGCAGGTCCTATCACCATCATTTTTTAATCCCAGAGGAGAACAGTCCAACCTTTCATTTTCCCAATTCACACTGTCCTTTTACATCAGTTTTCCAGTTCAACAGGTTGATGCCATTTATCATTGTGGTCCCATAGGAAGAATGAAGCCAAAATGATAGTGTGAATTTGACTTCAGAGTGATTTAATGTCAGCGTGCGTAGCACCAGGCTGACATATTGTCTCCTAGGCGTTCTTTTCGTTCTTTTGTTCAGCGGCGTAGCACCGCTGACAATATTGTTCTCCTAGGCGTTCTTTCTTTTCTTCCTCTTCTCTTCTCTTTCCAACGCTCCTTACAATGCTTTCCTAACCAAACGCTTGGGCCATTTTCAACCAGAAAAAACTTGTTCTGAAGAACCACCGGACCAAGGCGTTAGTATATGGTTTACACAGATTTGTGACAAGTTCATGCATGCCGATTAAGGGGCATTCTTTGAAAATCTATACATTCTTTCTTCTTCCATAAATCAATTGCTAGGTCACCAATTTCAGTCAGAAGAACCTTACCCAGGCCCATATAGGGTTACACAGATTGGGTGAAATGCATGTAGCCGATTAACGGGCATTCTTTGAAAAACATTAATTCCTTCTTCTGCCATAAATCAATTGCTATGATCACAGTTCAGTTCAAAGAACCATTATCCCAAGTCCTAGATAGGGTGGTACACGATTTGAGGTGGCAGACAGTGTAGGCCGATTAAAGGGCAAATTCTTTGAAATCTATAAATTCATTTTTTAGTCCTCAAATTAATTGCTATATCACCAAAGTTTGGCTGAAGAACACTGACCAGACCCATACGGGTGTACAACACTTGGGGTAAAGGTCATGTAGGCCGATTAAAGGGATTCTTCATCAAATCTATAAGTTGCTGCTTTTGGTCTCAAATTAAATTCTATGATCACTTTAAATTAGAATAACTGTCTGAACTCAAGGATCATATAAGTGTACACATTGGGTGAAAGACAATGTTGGCTGATTAAAGGGGTATATCTTTTGAAAATTCAGAAATTCCGTTCAGTCTCAAATCTAGTGCTATGAGTCCCCCCAACCAATGTTGGGCAAAAACATTAAGTATAATTAAGGCATATCCACTGACACGTCCTATATGGGGTGTACAAATAATCAAATTCAATATACCTGATTAAAGGGCATCTTTGAAATGCTGTAAATGACATCTTCGGCCTTACTTTACTCAATAACCCTCCTTTCAAATTAACATGTTCACTAGGTGTGGTCAAAGTTCATAGAAACATTGCATCCCCCGCCCTGACATTAGTGCTTCTTCAGAACACATTTAGCCCTAGTTCCTTCTTTCTTTCTTTCTTTCCCAAAGCGCTCCCTAAATTCTTTCTTCTAACCAAACGTTTGGGCCGATTTCAAACGCAAACTTGTTCTGAAGAACCCCTGGACCAACATCATTATGGGTACAACAGAGTTGGGCAAATTTCTTGGCCGATTAAAGTGGCTTCTTTGGGAAAACTATAATTCCTTCTTTCTGCCATAATCAATTGCTATGGTCACGAATTTCAGTCAGAAGACCGGTTAACCCAGGGCCCCATATAGGTGTAACACAGATTGGGGTGACCGGGCAATGTTAGGCCGTTAAATGGGCCTTCTTGGAAAATCTATATTCCTTTCTTCTAACACAAACAATTGCATGAACACAATTTTCAGGTCAAAGACCATTAACCCAAGGCCCATAAGGGTGTTCACAGATTGAAGGTGAAAGACAGTGGTATGCCGATTAAGGGCATTCTTTGAAAATCTATAAATTCCATTTTCTGTCTCAAATGGGGGAATTGCTATATCACCAAAGTTGGTCTGAAGAACCACTGACCTAAGATCCATAAGGGTGTAACACATTGGGGTCAAAGGTCATGTAGGCCGATTAAAGTGGCATTCTCCATCAATCTATAAACTGCTGCTTTGGTCCAAATTAAATGCTATGATCACTTAAATTAGAGAGAACATCTTACTCAAGGACCATATAGATGTACACATACATTGCAGATTGGGGTGAAAGACCAATGTGTTGGCTGATTAAAGGGTTATTCTTTGAAAATCAGAATTCCTTTAGTCTCAAATCTAGTGCTATATGATCACCAATGTTGGTCGGAAAAACCATAACCACTGTCACAAGTCCTAATGGGGTGTCACACGATTATCATTGTCAACTTACACGTGATAAAGGGGCATTCTTTTGAAAATCTATAAATTACATCTTCTGCCTTACTTACTCAAAATAACATCTGTTTCAAATGTAACATGTTCTCTAGGTGTGGTCAAGGCATAGAAACATTGCATGCTGACATTATTGCTTTTCTTCAGAACACATTTAGCCCGAGTTTATTTGTGCATGGGTGCCTATACAGATATTTTACAACTTCATTCCATACCCAGCTTCCAGCATGCAGCCCACTGTACCAGCTCCAACTTCCTACACCCAGCTGGAGGGTCGTTACATCTAGCAGCTTCTAGTTCAATACCAAAGTCTTGTTTTTACTTGCACCTTTTTTTGTTGTTTTTGTGTACATCTAGTGTACTTCAATGGTGGTGGTGGGCGTTTATGATTTTGATGTTCTACTGCACTGGATGTGACGTCTGCACACTTGGCGTGATACATTTCATTGGTCTACACAAGAATCTACGTATATATAGAGGTTGAAAAAAGAGAACAAGGAAACGGGCAAATTTTTATGCATTTTTAATAAAAGCAGGGCCCCCTATCTTGGACACATTTGGTGTAAAGTCTTGAATAAAAATTACACATGTAAGGTACAAATATCTTGTGCCTTGGAAGTGTATGTGTATGTAAGGCTGCTATGACCCATATTGTTTGAAAAATTCACAACTACCCCTTAGTTTGTAAAATGTTTACCACTCGCACCCAAAGACCCCTCTTTTAGGAGAAAATTTGAAAAATTTCACACGCCAAGACTCTATGTTTTTTGAAAATTTTGCAAATATGTCACTCGTAAAACCCCTATTTTGGGGGCAATTTTGCTGTATCTGTCTCCTCTCTCACCCAAAGACCCTATATTCTTTCTTCAGCTTCTGTCCCCAATGCCCGGGGTTTGGAGTGTGACCTATCCATTTCATATGTGAGTGTCCCCAGTGGAGTGTCCCCCACCCCCGGATCTTGTGTACATTAAATAACTTTTGTCTGCAAGAAACACTGAACTCAACCCCATTTTCAATTAACTAGGCCTATATGCAGCTGTTTTTTGTTAGCCAAGGGAAATTGATGCAAGCTGATTGGTACCAGTTTCAGTCCAGTTTCCAAGGAAGTAAATTGGTTTAATAATTTTGCTAAAGGTAAGGCAGAGTCCAGCTATCATATGCCCCACTTAATATTAGCTCTATATTGAAACAACATGTCTTTTCAATTGGTAACAGGAATTCTTCAAAGTGACACACTTTTGAAACTTGTCGATCTTGGCACGAATTTACAAGATCCCCTTCTATTATACAAATAAAACAGAAAACTCAATAACATTGAAATGCCCGCGAAAGGCGAAAAGTTTCCAGTCCATGCAGAGGTTACCAAATCCTATCAAAGCAGGCCGATCAGGTTTACCTTACTCCCTCTGGGGGTACACACCCAAGCGCCCCATGCATCCTGAAAAAATGGTGAAAGTTGGACGCCCAGAGGGTTGGAACGGGAGTTCAATGCAAAAGAGGTGGACAGTTAAAAAGTGTTGATCAAAGTGATCAGTCTAGGTTATCTCCAGTATTGATTGATCTGTCTGTGGATGTGTCAATTTCTGAACTTGTACATCAGCCTTTTCTACTAAAATGCTTGAAAGGAAATGGCCAAATATACTAGCGGCTTGCAGTACCTATACACTTTAACTTAATTCGGTTACCTTTTCCTTCTCTATATTTATAAGTGATAATCCTAGGAAACTTAAAGTGGATATTAAAGCATTCTGTGTGGTTAAAGGTGAATGGTTTTGTTTGGGTAAGTTGTTACGTTTTTTGATTAAACTAACTTATAAAATTGTTACAAATAACAAAGTCTTATGGTTGCGTGAAGAGAAACATTATTCCACAGTGCTCTAATCTGGGTTAATTCATTTCTTTTCATGAGGTTTACTATACCCTGAAGACACCTGCATGCATGGGTTAATCTTTCTTCCACATTATGCCATTTGGGGACCCCCTTCCTTAACCATGCGTTTATTGACTAAATCTTTTTCTACTGTCTAAGTGTTTAAAGGTCACCTATATACCATACAACATAGTACTATACAACAAACAAACAAAAACACACACACAGAACCTGAGAAAGAGAAATAAAGGGAGTACCATTCTCTCTTCTCCTGCACATTGGCTTAGGAGATTTTCAGGATGGGGGTGGCGACGGGGCCTCCGCGAGAACTGGAGTGCTGAGTGGGGAGGTATTGGGATGGAGAAAGCTTCGGAAATTTAAATTTTTGGTTTAAAATGTTAAGATTATTGGGGCTCAAGGGTTTTACGAGCCCCCACCACCAAATAATTGTTGGTGCCCCGCCCCCCCCCCCCTGCTTCCTCAACTATGGTGCATATGTAGTTTTGGTTGATGGACACAAATTATGACGCTTCATTTCTTCCCCCCACTCCAAAAGAAAATTCAACCAGTGTTGGCAATTAATTGCTTCACAGAAAATGTTGGCAAAAAAGTGACAACCATGAATTGGCCTGTCACACACACACGCAACATGTGGTATGAGAATTAATCTGCGGCATGAAAACGTGGCATTTAAAGCACTATCAGTGATTTGCTAAATCAGCAAATCGAAAAATCATCAAAAATCAGATTTTTAGCATGTACGTAACAGTACAGGTATCCTAACATAATCCTTCAAGATAAGACCAGAAGGCAACCTACTAAGGACAGACACTCGGAGATTTTAGTCTTACGGTCCGAACGGACACTACTACAACACGTAATTGAATGAATCGTATCTTGGAACACTGCCGTTTTCCTTCCTTTTCTTTCCAATTCTGCCGCTGGAAAAGGTAACTTATGAGAATTCTACCGCTTATTATCCTTCACTTTGAAGCATATTCCTGCAAATTTCAAATATTTTCAATCACTGATAGTGGTCTTTAAAATAGTGCCACAGATATGCCCCCTCTCTCAAAATTGCAATGCTGGGACCGACGACTGAGTTGACTGCTATAAAATGACTCACTCTAAGATTATGATTGCGGCCTTCCTAATGGCAAATGTTGTTGTAAAAGTGGTATTTTAAAGATAAACAACTGATATATCTACATCTTTTTTGTGACCGCAGCAAGCAGGGTATTTCAATTTTGCTTCCTTTGGGAACTTCAAGTTTTTCTAGCTTTTTAATGCAACTGGAGATTTCCAGCTGACTTTAAAAGCAACTTGACCTGAAGTAACTTGACCCAAGCACCTTGTCCCTGAAGCAACCTTTTTTTTGACCTGAAAGCGACCTTCACCCAAAACTGGATATCAGTTCCGTATTAAGGGCAAGTTTGGCGTTGAACTGACAGGAGAAAATTGTTTGGTTTCCACTTTTCTACTTGTGATAGAAATTTCACACTTACAAATTGTTTGCCAACATGTGACATCATATATCACATATACCTTAACTTAATTTTGTTCTTATGTCTTCTATTTTGTACATGTGATTAGACTTAAGGTTGCCTCTTTGAAATTTTTCACCAATTCAGATAGCTAAGGTAGGGTTGGTTCAGATGCCACAGTATTCTTCAACCATGCATATTCCTCCAATTAAAAAGTACTGAAAGGAATGGTAATAACAAATGTACGTCCATGTCATTTTTATATTAATCCCAAATCCATATGTCAAGTGTGGTTTCATTTTCTGTATATATTAAATGAAACATCAACACTTCGCAAATTAGTTTTCTTCAAATGTTTATAACCATAGGCAAACATAACTGAGTGATATTACTAATATCTTTCACTTTACCAAGATGGGTAATACAGAGTGGCACAAAACCCAGGACTTTTCCCCACTTTCCCTCCCAAAACTCTCCTTCTTCCCCTTCTCTCCTTCCTCCTTCTTTGTTCTTAAACCCACTTTGTTTATTTAACACCACAGACCCTTAACTATCCTGTTTACAGCTTCTAGCCAAGTTTTTATTTCCACTTCCTTAAAAGTGCATGAGTCATGTTGCATGATGGGAACTCTGTGGTTGACACTTCAGGTTTTTGCAACTCGGGCAATGTGCGCTAATTGCCATTAAATGTGCCGAACATGGGTTGTGTGTGCTCTGAACTTGAAGCAGGGTTCATAGTTCGAGTAGATTGACTGATTGAACTGCCAAACAGAAACACATTGTTGACACCGGAGATCAAAGGATTAATCGACACTTCACCTCTCTCTACTGGTTATGATCGATGGGCCCTCATCCGTGTGTGTCAAATTCTACATACTGGCAATGTGTCTTAAAAACAGTTGGGAGGAGCTCAAGGTACATTTCTCAAAATTGACTTGCCACTCAGAACTCTATGGGGGTATGTAAGTATAATACTCGTGAACGGTCTCTCTTTTCATCAAAGCGTCTGCTTTGGGCATGTAAGGTAGTTGTTATCAAACTGTCTGCAGAGAAGGCAATCACCTGCGTTTTTGATAATCGTCTGCTGCGATCAAACGTCTTGGCCCTATAAAGGTACATAATCAAAATCACCGTTATCCATGGCCTAGATCAAGGCTTTGATATTTTGACGAATGAGGGGATATGCCGTAATTGGATTCTGAAAGCCGAATGGAGTGGTTTTCTAGAGTGAAATTCTCCTAATTAAACATAAATCTATCTTGCTTTAGTGGTGCTAAGTAATTTTACCTGGATGGGTTTGTTTTGTAGTCGTGAGTGTGTGCACGACTAGGCAAGCAGGAACCACAAGTGCCTACCTCTGTTTTGAAAGTAGTTATGATTCAATTCGCTGGCTTGAAAATGCAATCCAATGAAAACAAAACACCAATTAGCCAAAGGTTCTTATGCTAAGGCTGTTTAATTTGACTTTCCCTGTCATCTATATCACTGACCGTTATCATACCTCTGCCAAACTACAATATTCTGCTTATCTGCCATTAATTTGAAAATTAACAGACCGGCTTCTTACCTGCCTCTTTAATTTGAAAAATTTTGAGAGAACAACAGCAACAATTTACCAACAATTCATTTGAGTTTTATTTTAGGTAACTATTTTTTATTCGTTGTGGTTGGCATTGAGGTTAATGCATTTTCTCTATAATTACAGGCTGCATAGCCTGCATGGCATCTTATGGTAGGAGATTGAAGTTCAATGACTTGGATTGTGTGGTGGAGTGTTTTTGGCCATCAGGAACTCTTATTGAGTCACTTTTGATAAGAGTGCTCTACCCTTTAGAAAGATCTCTAAGAACTTGTGATGACCTGTCCAAATTCCTCATCCCCAGAGGCAATGTCCAGTGAACTGTATAGATGGTAGAGGGTATAAGTTAACTTCATTCATTTGGAGTATCATAGTGCCTGTTCAATTTTGGGAAATATACTATTGAGTGGCAATTGTCTAGGTTTAATGGACTGACTATTTGGTCCAGAATGTCATGGGTTATATGGGACGGGGTTATATCTACATACTGAATGATTAAGGTCTGCACGAGATCCCAGTTTACATCATTTTTTTCTGAATAAGAAAGGTTGCGCAACTCAAAATTCTTGATTTCAAATTGTAATGGAATTGGATAGGTCCGATTTGATATAGGTGTGATTGTGTATATTAGACTTGGACCATGGGCCATTGTGAGTTAAACATACTGGAAGTAAGGTCAGTGGCCATACAAATTATATTATTTGATGATTTCTCGTTTCAGTCAAATTAAAGAAAGTCATCAACCACAATAATACATCAGATTTAACTCTTGCCTATAGGCGGTTAAATCTGTGTATTTATTTGGTAAATGTCTCTCTACAGTATCTCTGCTCTGGGTCATCTACATGATATCACAATGATAATAAACCTCTCGCAACAAATAGATTGTCTAAAATATGTTTGTATATTACCTTTAGTTTTGCTTAGCATGTCTCTGATTGGCTATCACATCAAATATCTCATGTGAATGCCCAATCAAACCAGCTGGTAAGTGCCATGGAATTAAAGGGCCTTTTTTTGTGATCCATAATCTCATGCCATTGACTGACTCTCAAAAAATGTTGAGATTTTAATACTATCTGGCCATTGACCTAAATATTGTATGTGAGCATACAAATCTGTACTTTAAAACTAAAAGGGTTTTATTATTCATATCCTGAAGTGGATAGAAATTACAACAAAGTTGCCATTAATAGAGCACCATATTATAAACATCTTGCTCATACCACAAGGAAGGCATTATTACATTAGCTAAAATGTTAAGATATTTATTAAACCATTCTCAAAAGGAAGGTGATAAAATAATGAGGTGAACCTTTAAGCTACAATGTGAAATGTTGCAATGGAGGAGTACATGTGGAACTCTTGTTGTGGCATTTCTTAAATGGGATATGTGTAGGTGTTACACTTTGATCTTTGGGGATAGGTACATAGGCAAGTTAAAAAAAAAAGGGCGAGTTAGAAAAAAGCAAGCATACCACAGGGTCTTATGCAAGTCCAGTGGGCGTTATGATATTTAGTTATTTATGTCAATCTCATTGAAAGTTAGATTCTTATGGCAAGATAGGGGGTAAAGTGCCGATTAGGGAGATATAACATTTTCTTTCAAAATTACACATACTGTAAACTTGTAGGCCTATCTAAGGTGTGCAATTTGGATGGTAAAGCAGTCACCTATCAAAAGAGTTTTTTGTATATGATGTGGGTGTGTGTATCTGTATGTTTGATGTGTGCATGTGTGGTGATGCCCTTTTTGTGGTTTGTTTGTGAAAATGTGTGCAGGGGCAGTTATAGAGGTGGTCTGAACAATGTGAACCGGAAGTGACAGAAAAAGGCACAAAAAAACAAAATCCGGTTCCGCAGCGATGTCTGTTTCCTCCCTATACATATGCATGCATTGACCTTATAATGTGTGTGTGTGAATATGTGCATGGTATGTGTATGTGTACTCAGGTGTGTGATATTGCACATGAATCTGAGGGGGGGGTGTATGCTTATGTGTGTACTGCATAATGTGTGATTGTGGATATGCGTGTTTGTTTTGGTGGGTGGGTGTGTGTGCTTGTGTGTTAATTGAGGTTGGCACCCCCCGTGCTGTTATGAAGCATGCAATGGCAGGCATGACATGTGCATGAGTGTCTGTGTGTGTGGATGAAATGTGGTGTGAACTACAAGTCACATACTTGGAATATAATGTATGCTGCATGACACACGTCAGTGTTAGCTTTGGTCTAGTGTGTGGCATTCAATTTAATCAAATATTTGAGCCCAATTCTTAAGTATTAAGGCCTTTCTGCCGGCGAGTCCCATATAAAAAAGTCACCAAATTATTACTCCTCTTCCCTTTTCAGTGACTACACCAAAACAAACATTGCTTTTTGCTAATGAAGTGTTCTATTGAGAATTACCTCATGTG
Source organism: Ophioderma brevispina (assembly GCA_023653785.1). Taxonomy (NCBI): domain Eukaryota; kingdom Metazoa; phylum Echinodermata; class Ophiuroidea; order Amphilepidida; family Ophiodermatidae; genus Ophioderma; species Ophioderma brevispina. The sequence continues at coordinate 23,687 of JAMKCH010009985.1, forward strand.
TAGGAAAGTCCTACAAAACCGTAGAGTTGCAATAAAAATCAGACTGTAACATTCTAGATTCTAGTTATGTGCCATTTAGGGTTCATACAAGGATAAGTGAATAGAAGGGCGATTAAGAATGCAGAGCCAATATTTATTTTAAGGAGAATGCACCAGACGAGAAACCTAATTTTAAACACACAAGTGTTTTAGCGTTGATAGCCAACATCAGGAGGGACACGCAGAGCCTCCTCAAAACAACCATGAGATGGGCCTCTCTCCAATTGATTAAAATTCAGGGCCCATAAATTAATTTTTGCCCAAGAATCGGTATTGAAAATGTCAAAGTGTGAGAATTAACACACGCAATTGAATGTCCATAATTCGATGGCTTGGGAAGGCGGTATTAGGGATATTAGGAATCGTACAATTGTTTCTTGCTTCTTAGGCTCAGTGTGTGTTATAGGCAGATGGGGACCATGACCCAATCTATATGGGCCCGAGGAAACTACAATAACATGCCCTTTAATGTGCTTGTAGAGGCAACATACAAGGGTTTAGGGCAAGAAGGACCCATATGCAATACTGCCATTTGTCAGTGGTGTTCTTAGTAAGTATTATACTGTCAAAATCATAACATGTGGAAGGCTACTGCAGATGGGGCCGGCCTTTTTGCCCAAAACCCTCGATAGTTTGTGTTGAGCTGTTGTCCATGACATTGGGTGAACTGGCTGATACATTGTTTGTAACATTGTTGGCACATAAGGTTCCAATTCTCTTTCCTTGGGGAAAGTGGATATTGGAAAGTGAAGATAGAAATTAGAAATTAGTAATTTTTTGATCATTTGTTTTTAAAATTAGTGATGGTGTCTTAATGATGTATCCTGTTTTATGTAGACTATAGATATTTTGTTAGATTCACTTCTAGCATACCAGACAGTAAAATACCAATATGGACGCAGAGAAACCGAAAAATTTAGTTTAATTTTTTTTGGTGTAGATTAAGTTGAGGGGGGATTATTCCCCATTTTTCCCTAGTGCTTCCAATTGAGGTGGGTTATTGTTGTTTGATTATGTACAGATTGCACACATTTAAGGATTTTAAATACATATTTGCAGAACATGGTGATATTTAAATTCAAATTAAATTTTTGGTTGTCAATGAGAACTGGATACATGCCAAAAAACGGCATTCTACTGCTAATGTAATGGGCAAACTGTTCATAAAACAACAAATATCTCTCTTGCATCATTGTGAGAGTGAAAAAAAAAGCTCAGTACATTACAAACTGTGCAGAGTGCTGAGATCCGTCCAAATTTACATGAGGCCAATTATATGCCACAGTATAAATTATACTAGAAGGGGGGGGGGGGGTGGGAGCATATCTAGCTAGAGTTACATAACCAGACATGACTTGGAGCAATAGGCCACAAACCTAGCTATTTGTCAGTAAACATGAGTTTGCGACTAATACAGGTACAGTAGGTTTATGTGTCAGCAGGGGCCAAATGCATTATACACAAGCTACATAGGCCATGACACGGGGATCGTTCGGTGTCTAGGTCAACAAGTTTATCTTTAATTAAATTACTGAGAAGACATTGTTTCAAATACGGTTTTTTAAGGGAGTGGGGCCAGGGGGCAAAGGAACATATTTTTTGCATAGGTGGTGAAAACAGGGTGCTTAAAAAGAAAAATTGGTATGTTTTGAAGACAATAGGAAAAGAGAAAAAAATTGTTTTTCCTGCATGTGTATAATAAAACCAATTTGTTTAAAAAGTCTGGGGCATAAAGCTGCATAACAGTTGGAGTGGGGGAGCCGGGTTGGCTGTGGCAAGACATCTCATTGTTCCCAGTGTTGATCATGGGGGACTAATGTGCAGATGTTCAATTCTCACGAAAATGACGCCAATGCGTTTTGCGTCTTTGATACTCCCAGCATTTTACACAATGCTTTTGTGGATTAAAATGTGATAGTCAAAGATCTAAATACAACCCCAATTTGGACCAGATATTAGTTTTCTATTACTTTCAGTGGGTTATTATGTGAGTACATTTGCCACTCAAACATGCCAAAAATGGCAAACAAAAAAATGGCTTGTCCAATTTTATACTCCAATTTTAAAAATTCAGGGAAAAAAAATAAAAAAAATAAAAAAAATAAAAAATTCTTTGAAAAATTGGTTTGGTAGGTTTTGTTAACATGGTGTGAAATTCCATGACGGTTTAAAGCTGCATTGCCTCCTGGACCGTTTATTTTTCCAGACACAAAAAGGGGTCAATAGAATTGGGTTGTTACGTGATCCGCATCTTACACGTAATTCATAACGATTGAATTAAATAAGAGTAAGGAAGAGAACAGGACGACGCGTGACCTGTGTCGCCATCCTTCTAGGCTATTTCTGTCGCATTTAGGGTAATTGCCCCTCGTCTTTTCGCATCGAGGCGGACATGGCACCTTGGGTTCTGTTTAAACTCTTCGCATATTAGGGTGGTCGTTTCTACTTGATTTCCTTGTTGTTACTCAGTGCAACTTTTAAGAGGCCACTAACAACAATGCATGAATTTGCTCATGGAAAAATATGCTGCAATCCACCGGGAGAGTGCAAATGTAAGGTTCCAGTTAAGAGCGAACTGAAAAAAAACAATCTACAATGTTACGGAGGTTATTACGTTATCCAGTTCTCAGCAAGTTAGTTAAGGTAATATCCATGTGATTCAAGGGAAGTACAGCTATTCATCCCCTCATCACAAACATAACAGGAAAACTCAAGATATTGTATACTTCCTGGTCAGTGTAGGGTGCACAAGGTGGTGATTACGTTATTTAGGTCGTTAGTTTATTACGTTATCCACGATGGGCGACGGAGGGTTTTGTTTACATTGGGACCTTGATTTCGGCTGGATTTTGCTCCACCTGAAAATTGACTTGCACAAATGGTCCAACTATTTTGAGGTACTGGTTAAAACAATGAAATTTTGTGGCCTTTTTTACTTCTTTAAAGATATAAGATAACGTAAAAATCAAACCAAACCTTATAGATCCATGTACGTAAAGAATTCATATCAAACATCGTCATTATATGACAACCCATTAGAGGTGGTCCTAAGGTTACTCGATGGGAATAGGGAATTGTTGATTTCCTGGATGTCATTTGAAACGTAACTTATAAATAACCCTATTCTTTGAAACACACAAAATGTTTTGCAAGCCTGCCTACTCCCAAAGTTCCTGTGGTACAGGTGGGTTCGCCGTTTTTGTCTCCCTTATAATGCAACCAAATTACCATTGTTAAAATTGCTAGAGAACAAAATTTGTGTGACAAATTAAATTTTTTGACTTTTGCTTTTTCAAAACCCAATTGGCGTACACCATTTCGTGACGGGAAATGGCCAATATGGACATTTTAAGTATTATTCCAACAGATTTTGCCAATGCCCAAAAACTGAAGAGATCACTTCAAGTCGGAACTTATTTGTATTGGATGCAGTGCATGCAAAAATTTCAAATTTTAACATGGCATTACCCTCCCCACTTCCCGGTCACCTTGCAGTTGGCTCCTTATTTTTTCCTTTCGCTCCTATTTTTTATTGCTTTTCTTTTCTCAGGTTCATGGTAGGTTGTAGGAGACTTCTCTTATGGTTCAGCGATTAGGGGGGCCAAGTGCCCCCTGCATCCAGCCTGTTAGGTCACTGGAAACAATTGCACAAATTAAAGGAAAAGCGCAGGTCATTACAGATGTCCCAAAAAAAAAATATACAATTAAAAGATTTTTTGTGGTCTAAAATAATGAAGTCATCTCAAATCGAGAGTTTTACTGATTCTTTTAGAAGTGTTCCAGCTTTCATTGAGATGATTTTTAGTTGGTTTGTGTTTGTAATTTGGGGGGGTATGGTTTTCAGGAGTTTGCGAGTAGCTTGAACAGGTGAAAAAACCTGTGGGCCAGGTTAGTTTCGGTGATCACGGATTATCACAAGTTGCATGAAAAATCATTTCAGGAACATTGTTATTGAAAAATTTGTAAAATAAAAAGTTAGTATTAAAAGTCGTGTGTAGCTTCTTTGATATAACATAATTCTAACGTTATAAAAGTTGGCAATTGCTTAATAGAAATACATGTAGCATTGGGAGGAAAATTCAAAAATTCAAACAGGTCTGTGTCTCCGCTTTACTCAGGTTTGTATCAGCCAAAGAAGGTAAGAGAATAGAAAACACTAATTAAAAACACCCTTGATGAAAGTTAAACTGAGGAAAATGAAGTAAAAGAAGTAAATCTTTGAACACAACCATTCATGTCCTTTATTTTCTTGTTGAACACTGATTTTTCATCATATTCTCCTGGCATCTGGAGGCCGTGGGAGCAAAGGGGGGAAGGGTAGTAGATCGTCCCTCCACCATTAGAGCGTTTTGTCCACACGTGTCCCTCAACCGGACTTGTAGACTATTACATTTAGTTTTCAGCAGTCTCAAAATGCCCCAACTTTCTATGAATTTCATGATTATGGTCCCCCTGAGAGTGAGTCACTCATTTCACCCACAACCATAAATAATTTTGATGGTTGCTTCACTGAAAACATAAGACTATGATAGGTAATGCCATGTTTAAACTTCACTCTGAATGTTATAATTGTTCTTTTGTTTGAAAAAAAGGGTTGTTTTCAATCCCACAATTAATGATACCACGCCTTCTACCTTAGTTCTGAACCTTCAGGTGCAAACTGGTCCAGAGTTAGAGTATTTTAATCCTTGTGTTTAAACTGACAATTAATCCGCTTAGGGGTTCGTCAAATTGGCTGGATTAAAAACGCGAAAGTGAATTAGCTTGACGATTCTTGGTCTAACAGATAAAAATCAAAAATATCTGTGCCAAAATGTCACAGTTTATATTCATTATAATTTTAGTTGATTGTATCATAGGTTTCTATTGGACAGGTCTGATTACTAGTACTTAAGGCATCGTTCCTTTATAATGGGCATTTCAAAGAATTTACTGAAGTGAAATCAGTGGAACAGCATGCTGTTAAAGGGGCTTCACCTGACTTCAGAGATTTCCCATGGAGGGCGCATCATTTTTCAAAGGAAGTAAGAACGTGCGTTTTGCATATACATATGGCCTACTGTCTACAGAATGATGACCTGTGTTGAAATGGATTAAGCTAAAAAACAAAGTCCTTTATGATATAAAATCCACCAAACTTTGTTATACACTTATGCAGGATCCGGTAATTTTCGGTTCTATACACGGTATCCTATGGTACTGTTCTACTGCGCATAAATATTTAATGCTTGAAAAACCGATACATCGATTTCAGTGTAACTTTGATTGAATTAAGCATTTTGAGGGACGATCTTAGTTCTAGTATGAGCTTGATTTTTAATTACAGACACAAAAATATTTCACAAAACTCCGAAGCAGCTTTTTTAAACAGCCTTTCAGGTGCTTTTTGCAAACATGTGGTTGGCTACCCACAAAAGCGTTGAATTACTTTCCAATTCATTGAAATGGGCCCTCAGATAATATTAATTAGTGCACACAATTTTGCAGAAACCGGAGTAGTTAATGGAGTTCAGTCTAAAGTCAAACTAATTCAGGTGTATGAAACAGGATTATGCATGTAATCATTGCACCGTGACAATCAACCGTGCTCTTTTTCTCTCTCTTCTGTTTGACTCTTGTAGGGCATGATTTATCCCATTTACTCCAAGACAAAATTTTCCCCATCAAAGCCAAAATTACAATCATTATATACCATAAAGCAGTAGTTATTACAAAGATCGCAAACATCGTCACGTTTTAATATGCAAACTGGTTCATCACGGTAGCCTCATGTTAACATCCATTAGGGATACTTCCATGTCGTAACTTCACAAAAAAGAAAGACACATGGTAAAAATTGCAGCACGTAACCCACGTAAATGGCCTGCCTTAAACCCTCTCAGGAAGACACAAGTGTTCTCGCAATATTCGTATGAACTTAATTTTTTCACCACTGAATGAAAACAACAATAAGATGAATAGTCAAGTACGATTCTTAACAGTAAACTACCACGCACATAAAAAACTTTCCTTAGCTATAGACATTATACGTGGGTGATTTTATTGAAAAGCAAAATGGATGGAATAAAAGCGAGGATTTAGCATGGATAATCTTGTCTACCAAATAAATCACAATATCTTGGCCAAAATGCACAGTTTATATTTCTTATAATTTTTTAGTTTGTGTATAGTTTTTATGGACAGGCTGTACAGTACTTTAAGGATCGTGACCTTTATCAAATGTCTGCATCAAGAGAAGTACTGAAGTGCAATCATTGAACGTCATTGTTAAAGGCTGATTCAGATCGGGATTTCCCGATGAGGGCCGCACTCATTTTTCAAGAAGTCGCGTTTTTTGCATATACATAATGCTTGTCTATATACTGATTACTGTGTGAAATGATAACTTAAAACCAAGTCCTTTATATATAAAATCACAACTTTGTTATAAAATTCCGGATCCGGACTTTTCGTGTTACCCGGTATCCTATGTACTGTTATACTTGCATAAATGTTACTGCCTGCAAACGATAATCCGATTCAATTGTAACTTTGACATTAAGCATTTTAGGTTATCTATCTTTTATTTCTAGATGACTATTTTTAATTACTACACAAAAATTTCAAAATCGCTGAGCCAGCCTTTAACAGTCTCAGGTGCTTTTTGCAACATGTGTTGGCTACCCACAAGAAGTTCCTCTACTTTCCACTTCTTGAATGCCTCAGATAATATATTTATTGCCACAATTTTTAGAACTGTATTAATGGAGTCATCTCTGAATCCCTATACATGTTGTCATGAAACAGAGATTATGCCATGTATATCAGTCACGTGACACTCACCGTGCTCTTTTTTCTCTCTCTCTCTCGTTTTGCTCTTGTAGGTGCATGTTTATCCCATAACGCCCAGACTAAATTTTTCCCCTCAAAGCCCAAAATTCAATCATTATATACTCATAAAAGCAGTAGTATTACAAAGATCGCAAACATAGTCACTGTTTAATAGCAAATGGTTCACAAGTTAGCCTTTCATGTAAACATCCATTAGGATACTTCCATGTCGTAACTTTCACAAAAGAAAGACCCTGGTAAAATTGCAGCACGTAACACGCCTAACTGCCTTAAACCCTCTCAGGAAGAACACAATTGTTTCTCCGCATATTCGTTCGACTAATTTTTTCACCACTGAAACCACAATCAGCTTAATTAGTCAAGTTACGATTCTTACCAGTACTTACCACCGCACATAAAACCTCCTTACTATCCGACATTATTTCGGGTTATTTTATTGAAACTAACAATGGTGGAAGCCGCGATTACATCTGATTATTGCCACTTCTAGCAGTGGATATGCGTCGGGATCTCAAGTGATGGTTTCCCCCCAGGCACTGGGGGCAAAGACCTTCCATCTTCAATGTTGGCCTTGCTCTAAGGTTCTGCTGTGTGTGTGCATTAAGTATATTGCACATCTTTAAGAAGCGCATGAATTACTTTGGCTATATCAGAGCTTATATATAGTTACTGTTCAGCCAAGGTGCGTGAACAATCCCGGTAGTTGTTAATAATTTGGGGAAAATTGTCTGCTACAGTAAAATGATACGAGAGTTTAGGAATTTGTAATAGAAAATTTATTGTAAACATTGTATTGGGTTGGGTTGGCAGTAGCAGGGGCTAAAAGGTATGGGCACTTGGGGCCTGACATGTGTAAATTGCGCGTGTAAAAAATTGGGGGTTGTAAATATTGCTGACAAGGTGTTAAAAGACAGTTTGACATCTTACTTATTTTACCCCACTCTAATGAATATACGATGGCTTTAAAGGGTTATTTCCTTTTTTCAAATTTGAGCTGTTAGCATCTTTTAAACAACCCACCATTCCCTTTACTATAACAGCTGCATTTATCCTAGGCCCCTCATTTTTTTGTTGTCTTCAATAATATGCATGAGAAAATGTATTAAAAAATCTCAAGTTGATTCTGAGGTTGCGTTTTGATGTTGTAAACTTTTGTTCACAGTGCCCCAGGAGCCCTTGTGTTGTAAATTTCTGTCATTTTATGGGGACAAAAATCAAAAATACAAATTTCTTTCATAGTAGATCTCGATTTTGCCAGTAATATTAGGGCACACATACTATACATGGGCCCATGGTTCAGATGATCATAAAAATCTCAAATTGTTTGCGGTAGTCGGGGGCCTATGCTGTGGGATCACAAATTGTCCTTTTAGAATTTAGTCTGTAATTTGAGGACCTAATTAGCAGAAAATGACATTTTGCTAGTTCGCAAAATCTCAATATCTTTTTTACATTGCAATATTATCCTTAACAGACCGCAAGTTTAAGCAGAAGCTACAAGGCCAAGAAGTGTGGTAAAAATTTGTTATTTGGTATAAATGTGGGTTTTATGACTAGTTCTTCTTTTTTAAAAAGGCCTTGGGGGGTTTGTTCAGAGATTTCCCAGGGGGGCACCCTCAATTTTCAAACATTGAAGTTTTTTGCATATACATAATGCCTGTCCCTATAATAATCCTGTGTGAAATAACTAAGCTCTACGAAGTCCTTCACTATATAAAATCCCAACTTTGTTTAAAAATTCGGATCCGGAAATTTTTTTTATTTTTGGTGATTTATAGAAATTAACATGTCTTAAAAAGTTACATTGGAGGGAAAAAATCAGAAGGTTCTGCTGGGTTTTCATAAGTATATTGCACTCTTTACGAAGCGCATGAATTACTTTGGCATATATAAAGAGCTTATATAATACTGTCAGTCAAGGTGCGTGTGAACAAATCCGGGGATTGTTAAATTAATGTGGGGAAAATATTTCGGATACAGTAAAATGAACGAGAGTTAGGACATTTGTACTAGAAAATTTATTGTAAAAAGGTATGGGGTGGTTGGCGCGTAAGAGGGGCAATAAAAGGTAGGGCACTTGGGGCACTGGAATGTGTAAAAAATGCGAGTGTAAAAAATGGTGTAAATAATGATGAAGGTGTTAAAAGACAGTAGTTGACATCGTTACAGGGATGTGACCCAATCTAATGAATTAAGAGATGGCTTTAAAGGTTATTCTTTTTTTCAATTGAGACTGTTAGCATCTTTTCAACAACTCCCCATTCCTTTAATATAACAGTCCTGATTGATTCCGAGGCCCCTATTTTTTGTTTATAGTTCAATAGATTTGCATGAGAAAAATGTATTTTACAAAATCTAGTGGATTCTGACGGTGCTTTTGATGTTGTAAGCAACATGTTTGTATCACAGTGCCCCAAAGCCCATTGTGTTGTAATTTCTGTCAGTTTATGGACAGAAAATACAAAAATAAAATTGCTTACAGAGTAGATCTCGATTTGCAAGTAAGATTATGACACACATTGCTATACTTAGGGCCATATGGTTCAGTGATAGAAAAATCTCAAAGTGTTGAGGTATAAGTCGGCGGGGACGAGGCTGTGGATCACAAATCTGGCTTTTAGACATTAGTCTGTACTTAGGACATAATTTCGCAGAAATGGACATTTTGCTATTCCAAAGCTCAATTATCTTGTTTTTAAATTGCATATTAGCTAACAGACCTCAAGTTTAAGCAGAAGCTAATCAAAGCAAGAAGGTGTGGTAAAAAATTTGGTTTTGGGTATACTGTTGGTGTATGACTAGTTTTCCTTTTAAAGGCTGGGCAGAGATTTCCCGGGAGGGCACCCTCAATTTTCAAACAAATTGAGTTTTTTGCATATTACATAATGCTGCCCTTATAATAATCACTGTGTGAAAGAAACTAAGCTTCATATCGAAGTCCTTCATGAGGAAAATCACAACTTGTTTAAAAATTCGGGATCCGGAAATTTTGTTATCAACGGTATCCTATGCACGGTTATACTGACATAAATGTGTACTGCATGAAAACGAAAATCAGAAGGTTCTGCTGGTGGTGGTGCATAAGTATATGCACATCTTTAAGAAGCGGCATGAATTCTTTGGCATATAGAAGAGCTTATATAATGACTGTCATCAGGTGCGTGTGAACAAATCCGGGGATTGTTAAATTATGTGGGGAAAATCTTGTCGGCTACAGTAAAATTATACGAGAGTTAGGAATTTGTAATAGAAAATTATTGTAAAAATTGTATGGGGTTGGTTGGCAGTAAGAGGGGCATAAAGGTATGTGCAGCTTGGGGCACTGACCTTTCGGTAAAAAATTGCCTGTAAAAAATTGGTGTATAATTGCTGAAGCGTGTAACATACAGTATTTGACATCTTACATGTCTTTGACGCCAATCTAATAATAATATGGCTTTAAAGGGTTATTCTTTTTTTTCAAATTTGAGCTGTTAGCATCTTTTCAACAACTCCCCCATTCCTTTACTATAACATCATGCATTGATCCTAGCCCCCCTCTTTTTTGTTGAATCGTTCAATAGATATGCATGAGAAAATGTTATTTAAAAATCTCAGTTGGATTCGACGGTGGCGTGTTTGATGTTGAAAGCACATTTTGTATCACAGTGGCACCATAGGCCATTGTTGTAAGTTCTGTCAGTTTCTTGAACAGAAAATACAAATACAAATTTCTTCCAGAGTAGATCTCGATTTTGCAAGTAGATTAGACACACATTCTATACTTAGGGCAATAGGTTAAGAGGATCTAAAAATCAATCACATTGTTTGAGGTACGTCGGGGGAACAGCGGTGATCAACAAATCTTCTTTTAGAATTTAGTCTGTAATTTGTACCTAATTAAGGCAGAAATGACATTTTTCTAGTTCCAAAGCTCAATACTTGTTTCAATTGCAATATTATCTTACAAAGACCTCAAGTTTAACAGAATCTAGTCAAAGCCAAGAAGTGTGGTAAAAATTTGGTTTTGGGGGTATCAATGTTGGTGTATGACTAGTTTCTTCCTTAAAGGCCTGGTTCACAGAGATTTCCCAGTGGAGGGCACCCTCAATTTTCAAACCAAATTGAGTTTTTGGCATATACATAATAAGAATGCTTGTCCATATATAATTCACGTGTGTGAAAGAACTAAGTCTCAAATTGAAGTCTTCATATAGAAAATCACAACTTTGTTTAAAAATTTCCGGAATCCGGAAATTGTTTGTTATACACGTATCCTAGGCACTGTTTTAACTGTACATAAATGTGTTACTGCCTCAAAATCGAAAATCGATTCATCTCTAACTTGGAATTAAACATTTTAGGTGGAGTATCTTTATTTTCTAGTTGAGTCTTTTTAAAACTACACAGAAAAAATATGATTTTCGAAATCTCTGAGTCCCCCTTTAAACTTAACGGCATACCCGCTGAGGTTCCTAGGGGGCCCATTTTTTTCATTTTTTGGCCCAGCGGTTTTTTAAACACTCTCGCGTATATTTGGTTTAAATATTTTTTTGTATTGTCTAACTTTAGTTGCGCTTGCCCTTGACTTACAAAAAATATTCAAATCCATCGCGGCATTTTTGCTTTATTTATCCCAGTCCCTATATGACCCCTTTTATGCACTAACGGAAGTGCCAAAGGCAAAAATGAAAATACTTAATAGAGTTATTGTGATTCTGATTTTCATAATGCATACACCTAGTGACATAAGTAAATAATCAAAAACATTCTTGGAAAGTATAGTAGGCCATTGGTGCCATAATATTTTGTATACATCATAGCGGTTCACTGTAGAAACCTATTATAAATTATACAAGTAACCTTAAAAAATATAAAATGGCATGAGACATTTATTTTTGGGCTTAATATGGTAAATATAGTTCATTCTTCACCAATTAAAGCATTCAGCAAAGGTCTAGGTGAATCAACGCGGTAGAAAATGCAGAAACTAATTAGTGTCTTTTTCGCTCATTTTGACCCAAAATTCAAATCAATGTTTTTCCCCTAGTTTTCTTACTGAACCAAATTTTTCAGGGTTTTTCTCCTTTTATTGTTGATGTCTTCGAAGCCTTCTAACATTTGGTGGATTTCCTATAAAAAATCCTTTTGGAAAGTGGTTATATAATGCATGGGTCCCTAGGAACCCCTGTTATGCACTAATGGAAGTACAAACCCCTTATGCAGTTAAGTGTTAAAGGTCCATGCAGTGGCGTACCGAGGTAGTCGATCCAGAGGGGGCAAATTTCCAAGTCGTCCCGCCAGAGGGGGCAAAATTCGTAAGTCGTCCCTGTGATTTGCTCCAATTAAGTCTGAATTTGACCAAATGCGCGCGTTGCCCGCGAAAACCGCCGAATGTACTTTAATTTTGACCAAATTTAGGCTGAAATTGGTTGAAATTCCCCGAAAAAGAGGAATGAAAATGCATATTTTGGTCCATATCGTCCCGCTTTTTTGAGCCAGAGTCCATGGTCCGATCGCTAATAGCCTCGTTTCCAGGGACCCCAAAATTTTGGTATCAGAATAAAGCTATTTTCACATTTACCCTATGAAATCTTATGGCTAAAGGATGTTTGGTTTGGATGTTATGAGCAAAAATATGTACCGTTTTGGTCGACCAATATTAATTTTACACGGTACTTTATGCTCGTTTTTAGCTCTCACTTCATAACAGGTTGAAATACTGGCAAGAAACTTTAGAGATAGGGTTTGGGGTGGAGGCCATTCTTTCAAGATGAAAAATTTATAGACTTAAATCAGGTCATTTCCTTTAAATCATTTTGGCTGGAAATACATCTTTAGCTTCAAGAAATAAAAGGACCCCAAGGGCTGGGGGGGGACTTGCTGTAGTATTGGTATTTTCTTTTCCCTTGAAAATGTTTTCCTGTGCATATTAATAGATAGCATTTCACATATGCTTAGAGAAGCCATAGCATGTTTGAGGTGTTTGGCTGCCCTAGAAAGGATGCAAGGGTTATAGCAGGTAATAAAAATAGAGCAGACATGGATAGACCTTAATGTTAAAGGGAAGCTTGCTGCACATAAGTAGGTTTCTGTATTGATTAAAGCACAGGAAATAATTGACATGGGTCAGTGATTCTTAAAGATACCAAAATAAGTGTCTGTGTCAGACACTAATTAGAATTAATTAATATCGCAGATCCCGATAATAATTCAGTGGCCTGCCTGGAAACGTCCTTCTTCCAATAGAATTAGCCAAGAAATTGTGCCATGTACATGGTCTATGCTAGGTGCTCATCCAATAGTTGTTCCGTCGGTTCACGAAGGTCAAGGTAGAGATCATTTTTGTGAGGTGGACACTATTTCATCAAAGACGGACATAAAGGGCGTTTCCAGCTCCGCAATTAAATTACAATCAGGGATCCTAGATTCTATTACAAAATCGCTTCTTTTATGACAAATACAAATTTTGAGCATTACCACTTGCATGTACGGTTTACTAGACAATTACCAACAAAACCATGCAAAAATCTCAAATTTTGAAAATTAAAGGCGTTCTTCAAAAAATGTGGTGTTATTGCTTTAAGCAGATCCAGCAGATCTTGATTTTAAAGGGAAGTAGCTTGCTGCATAAAGTAGGTTTCTGCAATTGATTTGATAAAGCACAGGAACTAATTGACCTTCATGGGTCAGTGATTCTTAAAGATCCCTAAATTAGTTTCGGTTAAGCATGTAATACAAAATTTTAAAAGCAGGCAATGTATTTCTACACTATCAAATGTTATAATTAATTGCCTACACTGTTAAAGGCACTATCAGTGATTTGCTAGAAAATCGAAAAAATCATCAAAAATCAGATTTTTGCATGTCTGTAACAAGTATAGGTATCCTAACATACCCTGCAAATGTTACACCAAAAGCAACCTAACAAGGACAAAATCGGATGTTTTAGTCATTGGTGTCCATTCAGACACTTACTACTACACGTAATTGAATGGAGATTCGTATCTTGAAAACTGCCGTTTTCTTTGTTTTCGGTCAGTTCTTCAGTTACAAAAGGTAGCATATGAGAATTCTACAGGCTTATTCTTCACTTTTAAGCTATTCCTACAAATTTCAAATATTTTGACTCTTTCGGATAAGTCACTGATAGTGTCGTTAATAATATTCGTTAAAATTTTTGACTGCAGAAATTGAAAAATTCTGTATTTTGTTTGAAAAATTATTTTTAACCTAAAATCTGTAAAGCATAAATAGTATATGCTAATAGTGTAATTAGAACCACTTCATCTGCCCGAATACCTACACATGATAGGACACATCTACGTGTATATCACATACATCTATCCCAAACTCAAGTTAAAATTCTGTTTAGTTTATGGAATAAAAAAAAGTGTCTGAAAATGTTGCTGCCATACCCCTACATTTTTATCTGTAGTCTGCTCTGAAAACTATATATTTTAACAGAGTAGGCACTGTTTTATAACCCTAATTGACCATGTCTTTTATATGCATTCCTTGCAATGCATTCTTCATGTATTGCAATTTTGTAAAAAAAACAAAAACAGAGCACTTGGTCAGTTTATTCTGTTAAGCAAAATAACCCAGCAGGTTGGGATATCATTATATTCATGATGTTAGTTTCATGGTGAATGACACAATGACTCATATTTTGTGCAAATTATTCAAAAGTTTTCACATATAATTCCTTTAAGCTTCATTCAACTTATATGCATATGCATACATATCAAAGTTTGAAAAAAATAAGTGATTGGCTGGTACGTCCAGCAAAATGATCCAGCAGTTTTGAATTCCATACTACCCGTGTAGCATACGGTGTTAGTTTTGTGGTGAAAAGAGTGATAAATGGCTAGCATTTTGTGCCATATTGCCTGTTCAGAAAGTTTCACAAATTTGTTTATGTTCAGAGAGACAGAAATGAACAAAAATTTTGCACCTTCATAGTTTGCCAATCAAGGAAGCACACCATGATTGGTTAGTGTCTGGAATACCCCCTAATACTATGGCCAATCACTGTGTGCACGGGTCTGAGCGATAGAGAAGCTCAGAGATATCAGAAGCAAAATATTTCTTATTTCCATCTCTAACTATAGCTGCAATTCAACTATAATTGGTTCTTCAGGCAGAAAATGCTGAATTCCCTGTTCCTTTTATGAAATAAATTTGCTCCAATTTGTGTCCTTTTTTCCAGCTTTGTGATCGCATGTCTCTAGCCAAACTAAACCTCTGTGTTGTATACATTGTACATGATGTATGTGTGTGTCAGTGTCCTTTTAGCAGATTTTTTGTCAAGGAAGAATGAGAGGAAGTGGCCGATGGGGGTCGTGTTAAGGTCAATTGCAAACCTGAAATTAGATTCTTATGCCTTGGGGTATCCGCAGCATAAGTTCAGCGTAAATGATATATGAAGAATGATCCAAGATGAATTGCTAGGTATTTTGATGAAAATTAACTCATTTCATTGGTTTATTGATTTGTGTGGTGATCTCTTGACGACTTCATAGCATCGGTCATCCATTGGGCAAGACACGTAATGCATTTCATGAAGAAATTGTAGCCTATGTGTCAGCTGGTATTATTTTAATCTCTGATTGTTAGCAAAAATAATGTTTTAAACAGGTATGGTCAAGTATCAGTTGAATTAGGTTGTAGGTGTGCAGGAAATATGGACAAGTTGAATATTTGGCATGTATTAAAAATATTCAAATTTGTGAAGAAATTACTGTTAGGATGTCTAAAACCTGTTCTTTATAAAGATGACACATCTCAAAGGATTCCCCTAGGGGACTATCGCTATTTATGCTGGGGGAATTTGGGAAACAAAATATATATATCTTTAAACTGTGAGGGGGGTTTCATTTGAAAAAAAAGAGGGAGAACTTGAATTCTTAAATTGAAAAAAATAGAGAAAATAACAGCATTTTTTGAATAAATGTATGGTTTTTTTTTCTTGAGATATTTGAATTCCTCCCCTGCATAAATATTGACCAGTCTTTAGATTGTAGGAAACAAATTAAAAGGATAGTGTGCTTGAACTTGCCCATATTTCTAGTTGCGATAGTGTCCAGCTCCTGCTGGTATTTGGATGGACCCATAAGGGAAATTGGACCCTCCCAAACCTCTGGTGCTGCAGGTACCAAATTAAAGGGGCAATTTGTGAGATCATGAAATGAAAGATAAATTGTCCATGGGTCCTTAGTGAACAAATAAGGAATCTTGTAGTGATAGTCAAAACTTGGATCTCTTGCAGTAGGAGGCAGATGATCCCCTGGCTCAAAATATTGGTGTAAAATGAAATAATAACATTTGCATTTTTCATCCCAATTTGTAAGATACTAAGACCAACTTTTGCTGAAATTGGGGCAATGTTTTTTTTTTTTAAATTGGGCTATTTTTGTGCACTTTGTGTGCATTTGGTCCCATTTTGCACTTGCTGTAGGACTCATTGGGTCCTTGGGAATTTTGCTCCCCCAGACTCAATTGCCTTGACCCCCCCCCCTTGATTTCTATTGATGGACAGTGTTAACACCCTAGCATATGTGTAGAAATTGCTTTGAAAAATGAGTCTAAGAAAAAAGTTTCACCCACACATGAAAATCTTTTAACAGGAGCTTAAGCCATAAAATTGTCTAAGTATACACAATGTTGCCCAGCCAGCTAGGCATGCATGGAATCCAGCAAAAATAATATGAAAACATATTTCAGCAAAGCCAGTGAAATTTGTCTGAACCCTAGGCCTTCATAAGACGGATTCCAATGCAAGTGTTGTGGCAACACTTGTGTCGTGCTGATAGCTATTTTGCTTTTGCGCCATTTGATTTTTATTTTTTCGCTGCGCATAGTCAACAACTTGCAATTTATTAATAGCGCAATATATAATGTGCCTTTCAATCGGGCTTAATCAGCACTTTACCTAATATATTTATGTGATGAATGAGGCTCTGTTTTCTCTTACGCAAATTACTCATTTCAAGGGAAGGATTCAGTCAGTTAAAATGGCAGAGTTGAAATGATGAACCCGATATTGCAGTCATAAAGAGTAAAACCTGATATAGCCTTCATAAAGAGAAAGAGCATGGTTATTAGTATATTGATAAAAGAAAGGTAATCCATTGACATTTACCAGAAAGCTTCATTTCGTTTTGCTCAAAATGCAGCTTGTTAGAGGGATTGACACATATAGCCTAAAAAAGTTTGACCCAATTAAAGGGTTTACCTAATTCTATAGACAAAGGATTGGCTTCATATTTAGACAAACTAATGAACCTGATAGAACATTGGCAAAGAAAGTGATGGTTATTTATTGATTTCATCTGGAATTGTTTGAGTTTTTCAGATTTTGAGGGAGAGAGAACAGGAAAAGTGTGTGGGAGAGGCGAGGGAGAGAATAAGGGAGGAAAGTAGAAGAAAAGGGGAGTAAAAGGAGAGATGTGGGAGAAGATGAGAGGGAAGGAAGGGGAGAGGGATCCCCCCCCCCCAAGTGCGGAAGAGGAGAGAGTGCTGCATGAGATGGTCTTCATCAACCAAAAAAGGACCATTACAGTTTTATGATTGCAAATTGGACATCATTTGCAAGTGGTATTTATTTAGGAATACCTTATAATGTTTGCCATAACCTCTCTGCATGCAACTTCATTACCCTCTTTGAAATAGTATGTATATGTAGACCCAGTATAATAAGATGTACAGGGGAAAATGTATAACCATTAAAAGTGAAGTATTTTGTGAGGGATTTATCAAATATTTCAAAATTCAAAATCATTAAATAGAGGGAGCAGAATGCTTTGACTATAAGTTATCCTGGGTAGCATATTCATAATCTTTTATTGGCAGTAATTGCAATAAATGTTGAACATATCAGTGAATTTTGAGGATCAGGTTGTCAATTTAAGATAAATTTAGAATCCTTTTCCCCCAACAATTGCAAAATTTGCCTTAATGTTAGTAGCAACTTTGAAATCATAAAATGTAAAAAAAATGCATCATTTCTAAATTTCTGAAAGAAAAACTGAAAATGATTAAAACAACAGATGCATTCTAGTTTGCCTAGTGCTGATGTATTTCAATTCTCCTCACTTAATTTCAAGACATTAAGAAACTAAACGAATTGTGCAGGAAGGGGAACTTCAATATTGAATCGTAAGAGCCGCCTTCCTGTTAAAGATTCCGTCCTATTAAATCTAAATGGTGAGACCTACAAACCTATATATCTGTCATCAACATGTGCGACGTAGTGCGTCTAACACATGGCAACGGAATGTTTTTCTCATTGAAATTCTGTGGAGATTCGCCAGTTAATCCAGTTTCCAAAAGCGAATGAAAACAACGGGGATAAGAGGTATTAAACTTGTAAAGGAAACTACTAAATAGGGGAATTGTTTTGCCTTCGTATGTACATGCTTGAGGCACTGTTATTAACCATGGGCGGAATGAAGCTTGGCTTTTCTTGATTCTTCTTTTTTTTTTTATTTATTCTCTTTTTTTTTCCTTTCCTCACTTATTTTGAAGAGTTCCGGATGCAAGCGGGGATAATTCTGTCAAGCAGTTCTTATTAAATTCGGTTAGAGAAAACCTCATGAGGAATCGGATAATGTAGGCAATTAGATCTTGGATGGCAGGATTTGCTACTTGAGAACAAAAAAAAAAGAGAAGTAAAGTACAAGAAAACGATGGAGTGATAACACGTTTTCATGAGGTTTTGCCACAACTGCTTACAAGTAGTATTTTATACTGTACTTCAATTCAGAATCCTTTGTACCATACTAAAAATATGCCCATGCTCTAACCAAGCAGCACCTTGACAGTATGCAAGGGAAATACATATAGGCGCATCACATGCACGCACGGGTATTTTGATATAAAAGCAGTCCGAGGGAATGTGGTGAACACGATTATTTCTCATCTTCATGGTTTTTTTTTTTTATTTGTTTACTTCTTTACAGAACTTTCATCTATTATGGTTTGCTGGTTATGAAAAAACATGTCAAACAAAGAAATGTCATTGGTTTTTCCTGAGTGTCTATTGCCAATCTTGGAAATGCCAAAATAGCATTTGGGTTTTAAAATAGCATTTTTATGTTCAAAGTAGCATTTATTTTCAAAACCATTGGACTGATCACATGGGCATTTTTGAGGTGTGAGTGGGCATTGCATTTCTAAAATCTTAATTGGAAATTTAGATGTAGTTTTGAAATTACAAAACCAAACATCAGGTTAATATTTCTTTTGGGAGGATGGACCCTGTGGTGATGTTGGAAGTTTCTATAAACTTCAAGTATTTGTAAAAAAAGATGATTTCTTTGGGAGATACAGCAAAACATTTTACATAAAAATAATGGACCCTACAGTAGTATTTGTAAACAAGCATGATGACACAAACCAGAAGTATTCCATCATTTTGATGGAATACCTTCAGAAGTATTCCATCATTTTGATGGAATACCTTTCAAGTTTAACATTACATTTTAATAGAAATATAAGAAGATGATTGATATGTAATGGAAGCCATGATAAATGTAATAATTTTTAGAGATAAAACAGATCCTTAAAGGGGGATGGCCCGATTTAAGTCTATAAGTTTTTCATCCTGAGAGAATGCCTTCACCCAAAACAAACCCATCGTAAATTTGCGCACCAATATTCAACCCCGTTTTTGAGGTGACGAGCTAAAAACGTGATTTTACAATCCCATAGACTACTTAAAATTAATATTGGTCGACCAAAAGGGCCATTTTTACTCATAACATCCAACCAACATCCTTACCCCTAAGATTTCACGGGAACTGAAAAAATAGTGGCTTTCTTCCAATACCAAAATTGTGGAACCACTTCCGGTAAAAATCTGGGTCCCTGGGGACGAGGCTATTAGCGATCGGGCCATGGTACCTTTAAGGTCGCAAAATTTTATGTAAAGAAAAAGAATAACATAAGAAAAAATATCATTCTGGTTGAAGTGTTCATGCATTCCATTAGTAGATAACCATTCTGCTTTTGAGTTCATGTCAAACCAGTAAATACATATGTACATAACTATGATGACATAAACGGATGGGTAATGAATTTTTTAATGCTGGCTTTGAATTAAGAGATAAATTATTGAAGACATGGATAATCCTTATCAATAATAAGACCAGAGTCAGGGTAGATGTCAGCGCACTCAAACGGTATTCAAGGATTGGTTGAAAAGGCTGTAATTTTATTGTACTTCTTAAAAGAAATACCAGCTAGGAGACAATTAACTGTTAAAGGTGCTTGTTCCGATTTTTGGGTATCCGTGTGTTATCTACTTGGTATGAGAGCCTGACACTGTATACACAGGCCGCCAGGTCCCGTGGGAACGAACTTGCGGTTTTGATCTATAGGCGATAAATGCATAGTGCAATGCCCATACTGTGCAATCGGATGGTTAACCACTAAAACCGTAGTTTTTGTCAGTATCTTGAAACAATGGATTTTGAAAGCCGAAATTTCACGAAGACATGAAAATAAGCGACCTTTCTCGATATACAAATTGATACTACTTCTGTACTTCTGGTAATCAAGGGGTCCAAAGACGATTGGAACAAGCACCTTTAAGGTCCTATGGCAGTGATTGAAGGGCTGAGAAGGGCCAGATCTAGAATTGTTACAGTGGGGGGGTAAAGAACGGAGTTTTAAAAGGTGTGTGTTCCGATTGTCTTTGGACCCCCCTAAAATTTGTTTTCCTCCAGAGGATTGTTTGAATTTTGTAACAATGAAGCCCTATTTTTTCTCATTATCATCCTGAAATTCACGCCTTCAAATCCATTTCATTCCCAAGATAAAACAAAAACTGCTGTTTTATGGTTAACCATCAATATTAGCACAGTATTAAATAGTGTTTGCAATATGCATATTGCTTATACCATAGAAACTGCAAGTTTGTTTTCCAGGGTACTCAAGACACTATCAGTGATTTGCTAAATCAGGAAAATCGAAAAAATCATCAAAATCATAGTTTTGCATATTTGGAACAAGTATAGATCCTACATACCTGCAAGTGTAAGTCTTAGAAGCAGCCTAAAAGGACGAAATGGATATTGTGGTTAGCATTACTGCCGTAACGGACACTTACTACAAGCGTGTGATTGAATGGGATTCATATCCTGAACATTGCTGTTTTCTTCCTTTTTCTGCAACTTTTCAGTTGGAAAATATACCTAATGGGATTCCTACCGCCTTATTCTTCACTTTTAAATATTTTTATCTTTCGGGATAACTCACTGAGAGTTTTATTTAATGGGGCATATGTGCAGGTGCCAGGCTCTAATATCAAGTCCAGAGTCCAATCGACTAATACGGAACAGCACGTTTAAAATTGTGATGTATATCGGCAAGTAAAATTATTCTCAGAACTCTTTCCTCACGTAGGGATTATATCGAAGCGATCAGATTAAGTACCATAATTTATTCTTATAACACATATTAAAACGATACATACAATACTTCAGTAAAGAGTTAATGGAACCAGTACAAGTGTTGAGTTAAATTAACTCTTATTTTGGACCGTATTTGACAATTCAAGATCAGCCTGGCGAGAGTCCCCAACAGTGTTGGCAGTGTGTGTTGTATCTTCTATTCTTTTCTTTGCCTTTATAGTGTGAAAGCGATGTATTTCCTCTATAGTTAGATGGATTCCTGGAAAAACTTATTTGTTGCTTGTTCTTAAATCTGTAGCAATTTCTTTTGAGTGCATGGTCTAGATCTTATAGGAAATGCAGTTACTTTTTTCAATTGTGTATTTTAACAGCGGATATAAATTTGGAAGGAAGAAATGGGCACCAAGCTTAGAAGAAAAAAAAATCAGTTTGTTGGGACCATAGTTTAGAAAAACTGAAGCACTGATATGGCATGCAGTATGCCAAATGATAGCCAGAAAAACAAATGACTCTCTGTCTTCCACACATGACTGGTAGTGGCCACTGAACTGTGGCCAGGAACTGAGGCTGGCAGCACTGTAATAGAAAATAGAAAACTTATTTTGCAGCCAGAAATACTTGTGTGAATGAAACCCCTTTTTAACCAATATTATTTTTGGGAATATTAAGGATCTTTCATACATACAGTCTGTAAAAAAAATTGACTTGCACTAAATATTTCATAACTTGAAGCTAGGTGCAATTTAACTGGTAAACATGAAAGAGTTATATAGTTATGTAGTTATATGGAATGCATTCCATAAAGTCGACTGTTACCACAGGGCAAGGACCCCCCTCTTCTTCCATCTTGAAGGCGAAATACAATAAATTGTGCCACTTGTTCTTAAAATTCCAAGACTGTTCCAAATGCAGGTGGCTATTAAATCTGGTGTTCAAAAACATTGAGCAAGATATTGATGTAGATCACGAAGGATAATTCATCTTTGCATAGGTTCGTGGCCATTAGAATTCTCATGTGATGGAGACATGTATCTGGTATGGTAACTGAATCCTGACTGAGTCTGTGTGACTAAAGCTGTTTCAGTTGGATGAAAGCTTATTGTGATGAGAGAAATCAGGAAAGGTCTGTAATTAAACATACTGTTACCCAACTCGTGTCAATGGCCCTTAATAGCTCTCTGGCTACTAAAAGAAGCAATATTGATCAAGTGGAAATCTTGGCTTTCAATGCTTTGCGTTTGTGTTGCAAATTTTACAAGTTAAACAGAATCTCGAAAATGAACACCACATGAAATGAATGTAGCATACGCAAGTCAACACAATTTCAATAGTTACGATTCTTGCACGTGGGGATATTAATCTTTAGAAATTTGCCGCTTGTCAGCAAGAGACATGATTGGTATTGATTATTAGAGTTTAAGAGTGCCACAGGTAACAAGCTCTTAGGAAAATCTCCTACGGTAAAATTAATCGATCAGGTAACATTATATAATGATGGATGGCTGGTCTACTGAGATAAGATACAAAGATTTACCTCAGCATATGGCTTAACAATACTTTTTATCGCTCAGTCCATAAATATTTAGTGATCAGTAGGAAGTCTGCTGTTGTGTAAAAAAGTTGCCATATGAAAACGAATGAACACTAGTGTGTAGAGTGTATACTCATTGTCACCCCGCAATTTCTCAAGAGCTAGGCCATAAAGCGTACCCTTAACAAACATCTTCAACTGCAGCTGCTTTTTGACCTTCACTGTTGGGTTATGTAGTTGGTTTTCATTTTTGTAATATATTCTTGAGGAAACTTGTGTTGAAAAAGTTAGGGTGCATGTTTTCATAATTAACTTAAGTGCAAGTGTACAAACTGTAACCAATTTAACTCAAAATAGGTAATCAGATGTTTTTGGGATGATGTTTAATGTGAGGGAGAAATCATCATATCGCGACCCGCATCATCATTACTGTTGATCTATCACTTTTTGAGGTTTTTGCAAAATCGCCCTTTTACCTTACTTAGTTCATCGGTTTCGTCGCCATCCACAAAGTTTTCAAAATGTGAGATCCTAATTCAATTAGGTTTAGAATACAGATTTTTGTAA
The DNA here is from genome assembly GCA_023653785.1 of Ophioderma brevispina. Classification (NCBI taxonomy): domain Eukaryota; kingdom Metazoa; phylum Echinodermata; class Ophiuroidea; order Amphilepidida; family Ophiodermatidae; genus Ophioderma; species Ophioderma brevispina. The sequence goes on from JAMKCH010009985.1 coordinate 47,051, forward strand.
TTTCCTGAAAATCATCATATTCGAATTTCACATCTGTCGTATTTTAAATCGCCATTCATTTATATTCTATTTATTTTTTTCTTTTTTTAAAGATGCATACAGACCTATTTTGAGGTATTTCCATCGTTATTTCGTAACACAAGCCCTGTCACATAGTGATGTTTTACGCAATTGAAAAACAACGGTGTATATTTGTCGTATTTGCAATATACCATTATTTGTGATGTCACAAGAGACTTAAATTGTAGCCAATTAGATAATATAGTGCAGTTTAAAAGTTGGATTTATGGTAAATTGGACGTGTAAAATGTTTGTCTTCAAAAAGTAAAGCTAGATGTTTCTGTTATGCTTCGTTTTAACGTATAGACTGAAATGTCGCGGTAGATTTTGAATTGCGATGTTCTCGGAACCTGTTTGGTAAAATATTGACAGTATGTGAGTGGGCGCCGACGATATGAAATATCGAACCTTGATCGGTCACCCACCTTTTAATCTAATTATTTATAAGAAAGTGGACATTTTGTTATTTTCTATCTTGACATTTTAATCTTCTTAATATTATACAGAAAAACATTCTGTTTTTGTCCTAAAATTTCTCATTAAGACTCCATATATCTTTGTTGTGTTTAAATTTCCTCTAATTAGCACTCTTGGCACATGTATTCCTCATGGAAGTCCTTTGAAAAGCCAGAGAAACTTAAAGGTATTCATGATGTTACAACTCCAGAGTCATTAGATATCCTGTAAAGGAGCGGAGTTGGAGTAAGATTGCATGTCTCAAGTGCTGTCTTCTGATGCTAGCAGTCTAAATTGCTCTGTAGCATGTCTCAATCGCTATATCTGTGGATAGCATAGTCGCAATTGCTATCATCTAATGATAGCATGTCAAATTGCTATCATCTGTTGATAGCATGTCTCAATTGCTATGATAGCATGTCTCAATGCTATCTTCTGATGATAGCCAGGTCTCAATTGCTATCTTATGCTGATAGCATGTCTCAATTGCTATGATAGCATGTCTAAATTGCTTAAACATCTAATGATAGCATGTCTCAATTGCGAGATTTGATGATAGCAATTGTGCAGCCAGGTGCTTGAGACTTGCCGGCTGAGTTTGAACTACATTATTTCATGTTCCATTAAAGGCACCAGGTTAAAGCCACGCCAAAACCTCCTTTCAATAAAGCAAGCTTAACTTCATTATATGTGATTTGTCATTATAGATGCAAAACATTGTGAAAACAATGGCACGATTTAAGCACCAATGCTATGAAGGTTACCCGCTGTCGCTTCTCTTATGGCGAACGCTGGCATTGATGTAATCGAATCCCTATTATTAATACTTCACTCGGAAATCTATCTGGGGTTTCCAGAGATGATCTTCTCCCGATTCTTTTGATTCAAGTCTCAAATTTTTCCCCCACCCCACCTTTGTGGAGAGATTTGATACAGCTTTTATTTGAGAGTGTTGATAAGAACTCCACTCACACGCGGGAATTGTTATTGCAGGTACACAGAGAAAGAACCCGACATTCTTTTCAGGTATGAGATGCCACATGCACCTTGTATATTTCTTTGCTTGCCCCGCAGCCATACTGTATCTTGCGGATTTTAAATTGTGGTGGACCTTATAAGATTTTGAAATAGAGTGGGTCTGTATTTGTTTTTCACGATGGTGCCATCTCCTGGTTACCGTGCACTTAAACTTGCAAAAATGTGCTGGGATATTTACTCTCTTATTTGAAAAAAGATTTTGACCCATTTACTAAAGAGTGCCGTGTGACTTGAGTTCGTGCTCACCAAATTATAGTTGGGAACACAGATTCAGCAAAATTACTTACTTTGGGGGTCGGGGGGGGGTTTGTCTTCTTGGTAAAGAAAGCTTTTTCGCTTGTAACATACTAAGTGTGCCACGCACTAGTGTGCCACGCATATTCACACTGTGTTTTGCGCACAGAAAAAGGTTTAAGTGCGTCATATATTGGACATTGATGTAAAATTTTCATCTGTTCAATTGATTTTATTACCAAACTATGTCAGTACATGATTAGCAAGTGTCTTTCCTTGGGTATGTTAGATTCCAGTTACCATCTTGCATGTAAGCAAGTTGGAAAATGGACTTATTTTGAAGTAAGATTAACTTTTTTTTTCATGACTTCCAAAATCTGATGGGGAGGAGGCTTGTTATATGGCCATGTTAAGCATTCAAAACATATTATCACAGCCTATTTTAGTTAGATTTGGGCAATGTCCATGCTTATGAACCATATTTTTTTTTACTTTGCTCTCCCTGTGGATCATTTGGACTTGGCAAACAAACCATGAAAAATACTTGTCTTACAGAAGGGACTTTTAGCCATAGGTCCCATGTGCATGGAGAGTCAAAAAAAAAAACCGCGTATACATTAAAAACATGCGTGTTTACAAATATGCAATATCATTATGGCTGTGCCTATCTAATATAGACGATGTTGGAAATTCATCTTTCGTGATTGTCAATGCACATGTTGTAAAGGTTATGCAGTGCACAGCAGTATAGTTATTTTCATTTTTGACATGAGGGAATAATCTTGCTTTCATATACCCGTGTAATAACTTGAAAGGGAAATATTTAAGGGGTTATAAGCAAATCGAACTAATACAAATGAAAATAAAAGATATAGGAATTTTGTTGGTTTGCTAATATAGTGTCAGATTGATGAGTCATTCAATATTTTATCTTAGTAGATGCAGGTGCAACTACCAATATTGGACTGTCTATCCAAATATGACATGATCTTGAAAGGCAAAGTGACAAATGCTATCTTTTATTTTCAAAGTCAACTTTTTCGTTCAGGTTAACAAAAGGGTTTTAACCCTGATTGTCCTCAGTGGCTAACCAATAACCAGCTTTGGGTGGGGGGCAACTATAGCTTCAATAGGGCAAGCATATATTAAAATTTGTAAGTATAGTAATAAGCCCTATGTTGTTTTCACTGTAATTGACGCTTGTGCAGAACATTTTTCAGGGGGCAAGAGTCCCACAAGATTCACCCCCCCCCCCCCATCCCACCCCTGTAGCACCATTGGAAAGTGGTCTGAAGCTCTGCCAATGCTAAACAAGCATAGATGAAATGCGAAGGCTTTTATAATAAGCAGAAATCAACATATTTTGAAGTTTAGAGTAGCAACACAAAAATCTCTCATCTCCATATTATACCTATTAAGATTCATATTTTACCTGCGTAATAAATACTATTTTTTTCCCCTCTTCAGCAGAGTTTGTATTGAAAACTTAATCCCCAATGGCACACTTCAGAAAACTCAACATAGCTGTCCTTGCGTAAGGTAGAGTGATATTAGTATCCCGCGATATCTCATCTGCCCACAGCTATTACTCTGTGCACAAATTGAAACCTATTCAGACTCATACAATTTGAATTAGCACTAGGGTTATATATTAATTTATTGTCTCTACTATACTGTGTACTTTACACAGAGCAATGTCTTGCTGATATTAAGGGACTGGTCGGTGTTGTCAATGTCGGAATAAGTGGAACAATCTGTGTATTCTGGTTTGAAGGTCCTTATCCGTCTGCTTCTAATAGGGCACATGAGTGCAGGAGCAAATTGTACATACTGTTCTAATTTTCCAGTTGCAGAAACCATATGCATTACCTACAAAACTGTTTTTTACCTTGTTTGGCGGTTTATCAAGTTGGAACTTATCCCTCGCTTTGCAAGGGAAGTATGTTCATCATTAAAACATTGTGACTTGAACACGGTGGGTGTGATTATTGCGGTGTTGTGTGAGCTGAGTGGAGAATGTTGTGTTTGCATTCGAAGCTTGGATTCACCTATATATGGCGACGCAGGCTCCACATAGCCATTGTCAATTTACTGCCATTTCCCAGTGACTGCGGGGGAGTCTATAAATGTGGGTCAATACGGACATCTCCATGTGCCATTTCCCTATTTTTTTTAGATTGCGGGGATGTGTGCGGAATGGTAAAGTCAGTATTATCTTCGCCAAAGTGCGAGTATTAGTGTGTCCTTTCCAAGCTGTACTTTAGCACTTGTATAACTTTCAGGACTCTATTATGTATACCGTGAGAAAAGGAAGAAGAAATAAATAACGCAGTGCTGAGATAAGATATATAGTGTCACTGCAAGAGTGTGTGATCTTGTCTGGAGTAGATATGAAATATGTGTCTGGAATGAAAACCGCGACATTAACAACTAGTTAATGTGACTCGGCTGACGATTTTGATCAAGAGCAACGTGAAGGGGACTCTGTAAAATTTCTCCCCAAATCCTAAGTGATGTGTATTTGATATCACATTTGCAATCAGGGTGAATAAGCACAGACATGCCGATTCTTCAAGTAACCTTGTTGAATGAGTTCAGGACAGGGATATAGAATGAGCCTTATGTGTGTGTGTCTGTTTGTGTGTGTGTGTCTGTTTGTGTGTGTGTGTCTGTTTGTGTGTGTGTTTGTGTGTGTCTTTTATGTGTGTCTGTATGTGTTCATGCTAAAAATTTTAAGTTTGCCTATCATGAGTGAAATCCATAGGCTTGGGGTGGGTGGAGGGGGCTGGGTCCCTCCAATAATTTTGGTGTTGGGGGGGGGGGGGGGTTTTTTTTTTTTTTTTTTTTTGAATACCCTTGAGCCCCCCCCCCAATTTATCTTAATACTTTTTTACCCAAACATCACATTTTAAAGCTTCCCGCCTCATGCAAAGTGCCCCCCCCCCCACCTGAAAATCTTCAGTCTATGAAATCCCTATTTCAACCATTATCATGTTTTGCGGAGTCCCAAGTATGTGAAAATATCGGATCTAAAACATGATAATGATTAAATTGGATGATTTACACCCAATATTAATTGGTCTCCCTATGAGTTATAAAATATTGGGCTCGATTGTATCTCGCCCAATATTTTTGCAACTCATAGCTTGACCAATTAATTTGGGCTTAATCGATCCAATTTTATATCAAAGTTGGCCATGGTAAGACTCCAAAAAATAACATGTTTGTTTCCAGTAGGTAGCCCAAAAACCAAATGTGAAATGTGTTTTGTTTTTTAATATTTTCTTGTAAAGGCTTTTCTCCAGAAATGCCTCAAATCACACCAACTGGTAACTTAAAACAGTTGGCAACACATTTTACTGTAAAATGAGTTTATAAAAAATATTGTTTTGGGATCACTTATATTAAAATACATGCTGTCTACTTCAAACATACTTTTTTTGCCTAATAGTGATCCTTGAGTGAGATGATACACTCCCGGGATACACTAATCCAACATTTGGCGGGGGCAGATATTATGCCACATAATTCTAAATTATGATTGTTGCTTTTGAATTGGATCCAGACAAGAGTCTGAAAAAAGGCTGCAAGGGGAGTATTATTGCAAGCCAGAGAAGAGATTTGATTTCTTTACAGCTATTGTTATGCAGCTACTTTTAAGAGTTGAGAAGGCAATATGGACTAACCTGCATATCAAAAGATGATTATTAAAATTTAATTGTTTAGATACCCTACTTTTGACTTCAGCATTTTAAACAGAACCCTGTCTGTATTTATGTGTGAAGCATTGAAGGAGAGAGAGTGAGTGGGTTTATACATCTGATGGGGTCCTTACAGGGACTTTCCCGGGGAAAACTGGTTGAGTTGTGGTTTTCTAGCCTCACCAGAACGTGTCTGAAAAAGCATCAGTACCATCTATATTAATCTAGATATGAATGCCTGTGTATGTGGTGACAGTTTTACTCGGAAATTTGTGTACACTTCCAATTATCCTGTCACACTGACGCTTGACTGAGATCAAATTTACAGTAAAGACCATTAGTCTTGGTTGTACTTCCATCGTATGTTAGCGATCAAAGGCACTCAAATAGGTGAAAATGTGTTTTATTTGTATTTTTAATTACATTTACAACTTATAAATACAGCACCCATATGTTACATACTTGTGACAATTTCTTAGATTGACTCGAGGATTGGCTGAAAATTTGAAAAAAAAAAAAATAGTAAACTTCTTAGATATTTTCTACAAGGCCTAACAAATGGCAAAGAGTTAAAGGTGCAACAAGAGATTTTGGGGTACCCATTTTTGTGTCATATGTAGTGATTTCATATGGATATGACCCCAAATGTATTTCTTACCTTGTATTTGGCTACAGAAATGCCTTGAAAGTGAAAACCAAAGGCGATGTTCATTTGCTTAATTTCAATATGAAACATAGGCTGAATTTAGTATTTGCTCCTATAGTAAATTAAAAATTTCACATTTTTGTACCAAAGAAATAATTCTCAACGTAATTGTTTCACATGGGGATATTTTTTGATAGAAAGCTCTACATTTGGGCAAAAATCAGAATTTTCAAATTTTTAGGGACACCTGTTTTGTGAAATCTCTTGTTGCACCTTTAAATCAATGTTTGTACTTATAGCTGTGTTATGACAGGTGTGGTGCAACAGTTTTCTGGTGAAGATTTTGATGTGATAATTTTCAGGACACAAAATTTTTTCTCTATCTCTCTCTCATACCCCCACACCACACACATGCGCACGTGCACAAACACACACGCACATGCACTAAAACTTACACACAAACTTGCACATGCTCACATACATACACAATTAATATATCGTTCATTTGGGAAGACAATCACTCAAGCTAAACCCTGCATCTTGCAATTGCGCTACACGTCACACACATGCAGGGATGTTGGAAAAAAATATCAGGTGAAAAAAAATGAGTTCGAATGGTTTCGCTTACCAGAATGTGACGCATCGGCAGATAAATAGCTGGGATAGGCCGCAGAGCAGTCACGATGTTGTTAATTGACTGTCTGTTGTTGGAGGGAGGTTATAATAAATGCCACAATTTGGGCTCTTGGGTGGATTGAGTAGATATCAATGGCGAATTACAAGCAAACAAGCACCGTGAGTATTTTCTCTTGGAAAAAGTAATTATGTGGGGATTTTTAAAGAGTGCGATTGTGTTGTCATCTAATGAAGTTTGTAATGAAATTGCTCTTCAAGGCCTGTGCTGTAATTACTGGTTATATTCAGCAGAGATGTCTATGGGGGCTTTGTGAAGAGAATTAAGGGTAGGGAAAAACACAATTTTGCACCTTTGAAAAGTGGCAAAGACTCATTAGATGAAGCAAGTGATCTTTTTAAATGATGTAGGAGAACTCATCAGTCGTGATGATGAATTTTGAATACAATCGGCAAGGTACAACCTTGAGAATGAGCAATAATTGATGCAGCAGATTCTAGTCAAGTTGGTCTTGTCTGGGTGAAATTTCTCACGTGTTTATTCATTACGATGGTCAAGTCAACTCCCCCAAACTGTTTGTGTTCAGAAGCCATTTTACTAACAAACCTGCTTATGTAGAATTAATTTTAAGATGTCAAGGGTAGAGGAGTAGGGGGTTAGGGGAAAAACATTGGTTTTAGAGTTTACCTTCTTTAGCAAATGTAACTCTAATTTACTATTTTCTTCGTTATACTTATCTTTATTCCTTCCTTCACATTTAGATTTGTTCCTTTCCTCTTTCTATGCTTGCATTGGGGGGATCGTTGTTAGCACAGTAGGTCTTCGGGCGCTTCGCACAACTGGTCAGGAGTTCGACCCTCAATCGGACCTGCAATTCATGTGCGTTTGTTTCCAGTCCATACTCGACCTTACAGGTTTTCTCCGGGTACTCCGGTTTCCTTATGAATCTAAAACTGGGTTTTCTTCCCTAACGTGTATATGATATAATAGTTACAATGATGTAATTAAAGTGAATTGAAACGAAGTATCTTTGTGACACTAAAATGGCACAATAGTGTTTGCGAGTCGATAAATACTAATACCTCCTCCTCCTCCTCCTTTACACTTGCAATCTTCTTCTGATGAGATGCATACCTCAGTAACTGAATTTCTTACATCCAAGGAACAAGTTCAGTGCAGAAAATGCAATGGTGCAGGGAAAAGATACAGAGATGCCATGTAGTGCGACTTGAGTACAACCCCCCCCCCCCAGGCTGCTGATCAGGGATTGAGGTTGGCTAGGCTTTCCTTGTATGTCATGAGGGAATGTTTATTTTTATGTCCTGATCTACTGTATGCAATAAACAACCTGTAATTCATTTAAGCGAAACAGATATTTTATAGATTAAACATTGTGTGCTGTCTACTGAAGATAGCAAGAGAGTGAGTGCAATTGTCTAGTATAAGCATGTAGAGTAAGATGGAATTGCAAGGCAGGTGATCTAGAGGGAGCAAAATTCCCAAGTCGTCCTGCCAGAGGGGGCAAAATTCATAAGTCGTCTCAGTGATTTGCTCCAATTAAGTCTGAACTTGACGAGATGTGTCTGTAGTGGGCAAAAATTGCTGAATTTACTTTAATTTTACCCAAATTTAGGCTGGAAGTGGTCAAAAAAGTTACACATTTGTTGAATTGAACTCTTGTTTTATAATATGAACATTTGGTAATAACACCAAAGTGCTGCATATGAATTGAATGAAATTGTTGGAATTAAAACATGCTTTTTGGAATATCTATAGAGCCATTTATAAAGGAAAAGAGCTATTATTTTTTTAAATGCAGAGATAATGTAATGAATCTTTGTATTCTTGCAAAAATCTGCACAATTTTTTCAAAATGTGAAGTCAGTAATGGTTGACCATATCCCATCCCTTAAGAGTTACACATTATTTGGCATGGGTAAGGCAACAACATTTAAATGTCCTCAGTTTCACACTCAACCCCAAAAGACATGCTTTAATGGAACATTTTTCAAATCAGAATGCAATTTTTTTATTTGACTGGAGTGAAGTGGGATCAATAAAATAATCCTTGTTAACTACTAAACTTGACCTATATGAACCCCATAAACATGTTTATACACAATTAACCATGTTTTACTGGGAATTATTGGAACAGGTATAATACGCTACTTCAAGTATTACTCGGTAAATGTCCTGCTTTTACAAAGTACAAAAACTTGGTAAATGGTTGGAATGTGTGGACAGGTTCACC
>JAMKCH010009986.1:0-142717 GCA_023653785.1 Ophioderma brevispina
TCGCTGACTTTGGTTGAAGATCCTCCATCCTGAACAGAGACTTTGTGATAATAACCTTTCCACGCCGTATCACATCCACCCTTCCCATCTGACCCTCAGCATCCATCTGTTTGTTGAGTTTGGCCAGTTCATCAGATTAACGATTCATTATGCCCTCTGCATTGAGATTCCGCAGATTCCTTGAAGGGTTGGTTCTATCAATTGAGGAATTTCTTCCCTGCCCTGTCTCGCTCCCCGTCTCAGCGCAAGGTTTTCTCAGACACCCAGCTAGGCATTCCACAGGGGTGCATTTGCAACCACTTTTGGCTGCTGCTTCAACCGCTTCCTCAATTAGGTTGTACCGTTTAGTGATTGACACAGATGAGTCTAGTTCTTGAAGGATCGAAACTATTGGAAGTTCGATCTGAAATTGGTGTTTTGAAGGAGGATTTGTTAGCTTTCCAGTCAACACTTTGGTTTCTGCAAGGCTTTACCTTTAGAGTTCTAAGGCTGGCTTTGAGACGGATGCGGAGTTTCTGTGATCAGAATAAGTCCACCACAGTGTTAGGTATGCAGTTACGGAGAGAATTCACCCATTTGCCATGGGAATATATGGTCCAGCTGGGATTTGGAACCATTTGGGTGCATCCAGGCCCATAGACGGCTGCTTGGTGGGGGGGGGGAATCTTGCCTGAGCTGGCATTAGATGTACTCTTGACAGACATAGTGAAACAAGCCTCTCACCATTTGTGTTAGTTTCCTCATGGTAAAAGTGACGACCAACAACTACGGGTTAGGACAGGTGGCTATCCTGCCAATTCGGGCATTGAAGGCCCCGCTTAGTAGATGGATATCATGCCTCACTTTACAGTATCAAGGTGTGTTCTTTGGAGTGTCATAAAAGGTGTCCTTGTCTGTTGTCACTAGCTGACTCTGTTGAAGCATAGACAGTGTTCTGTAGCCAAGTGGAGATTTACCATGGAAAGTAGCTGTTAGGATCCGCATGGATGACTGATTGTTACACTCAAAACAGGGCATCTGTGGACATGCTTGGTCAGGCCAATCCGACCCCTCCATGTATCTGTTTCTGTAGCAGAGCTGTAAACGAGTACCCAGTTTTTGTATCTGACCATACTTGGTTAGTTGGTGATGTTGTGATTAGGCGGTTTTTCTGAATACCAACAATGTCAAAGTCCTATCGTTGCAGCCTGTGAAAAGTTGATGTACCTTATTAGGCAATGTACTACTGAAATACAGGGTGAGTAAAAAAAAACGTGACCCTTAGTGTGTCGCCATTTTTTGAATTTTTAAGAACATATATCTAACATACTTGGTATCATCTGAAGGTTGGGTTTATTGGTTTAATTTACTGCAACGAATCATTCACATCTGTTAGGTAAGAGCTACAGTCGTTTGAATCAAGTATCGTTTCTACTCTGTCCACGGCTTCACATTGAAATGACCGGCGTTTCAGCAAAGGAAATCGGTGTCCAGGCAATACAAAAAAAAAAAAAAAAAGAAAATCAGGTCTATTTTATTCACTGCATATTCTTGATTCAAAGACGTAGCGCGGCCTAACTTAACCGATTGGAATGATCTTTGCAGCAAATTAAAGTAATTAAATATATTTTTTTTATTTTTTTTATTTTTGAGAATATATTATTAAAAATTTCAAAATGGCGTACACAATAGGGGTCAATTTTTTTTTGCCTCACCCTGTATTTTACCACCTCATATGGTTTAAACCTAAAAAGCATATAATTGACATCCGACTCATTTCCTTCGATCATATCACATAATGGAATACACTTTCTTGTGTTAAATTATGTTGCGTTTACATTCATTCTAGTGAAGTGTGTTATCAGTTTACTAAGGGTCTTCCCTTTTCCCTGTGTTTTATTAGGTGTGCTTTCCATTTGTGCTTATATTGCCAATCGAGTCTTAAGTTTGCCAAATAAAACGAGACGGCCACAATGCAGATCTCATTACATGGTAACGCAACACTTGTTTATTTCGGACATATTTATATGCACGTTCTAAAACCAAGACTGACCATGTTAGATTTTTACAAATAAGCCAAAAAATATTTGTTTGATTTGCATAGCCGTCCTAACCTATTTTTTTGTCCTGGAAGAAAAAATGGGCTGGTAGAAGTTAACAATAATAGTAAGTGCCCAAATTTCAAAACAATTTAGTGATTTGAGTCAACAAGATAAAACAACATTTGACCAATCTTGTAATCATCGCAACGAAAATCTTATGCTGACTATGTGTAATTACGGTATTTAAAGTCCATGCATAATTACATGCTCTTTTAACGGGTAAAGGATAATGTAAATTTGCAAAAATCTGATGTACTGAGGGCTTAATTCATAACATGAATTGTTTTTCTTAATTTATAAGATCTTACACAAAGATTACCAAAATAGGTCCAATTTTCTTGCTGTAAAAATGCAACATTTGGCTCAGTAGGAGTCTTAAGAATTTGTAGCGTAGTAGAGTGTATCTTTTGCTTTCTTTCACATGCTCCTGTGTAATAAGCCTCGTGCGGACACAGGTCGTCATTATGGGGTGCATTGTGGATATGAAGATGCAAAAATTCTAATTTGACATTTATTTTCCCATAATGCAACAAACAGTGATATGAATCTGTAGAAAACAGTAAGGGTTATAGAATAATCCTCTCTTCCTGTGTTCATTTCAACCCGAGGGTATTTTGAATTCAATCGCCATAATGCATTGCATTGTGCCTAACTGTACTGTCTAAACACATGTCAGTACTTAGGGATACAAGTGTACAAGAAAGTTGTAAGACTACAAGCCTTTCATGATCATGCCTAAAAATCAAATTCTAGCATTTTGTGGTACAATCAGAGATTTTTATGTGTTAAGAATAGGATTTGGTGGTATCACATGACCTTATTGCAGTTGAAATGTCCCAAAACCTGGTGCATTGTGGGATGGACTCAAACACCCTGATTCAACCATTGTACTTAATAACATTTATGTTCATATTTGTTCATAGCTCATTACATAAGTTGCCAGTTGCCTTGCCCGTTGGCATATAAGTTCTACTTAAAATACTTAATTTCTGTTGTAATTTGTGTTATGTACAGCTCAATGTGATTCTTTTGTGTGCCTACTACTTACACAATTATATTTGACTTAAAATTTTTTTTTTTATTGAGGGGTGAAATGCTACAAGACTTTATGCCCAATATAAGCTCCCATAGATTATTTTGCTAGAATAAATCATGCTGAGGAGAGTTTGCCAAACTTAACATGGAAGCTGTTGGAGATACTCTTTTAAGACACTAATCCCCAATAATATTTTACAGCATATTACGTTTATTTTCCTAACCATCATCTACTACATACTGTCTTAACTGTTAACTGTGCAGTATATACAAACCTTCTAGTCCGGATTTGATTCAGTGTTTGGGTACTGACCAAAAAAAGTTATGGAGGAAGTCCATAGTCTCTCTGAGCTAACCATATCATGTATTTGGTTAACCGCCATCTGGAGTGTCCCTCCCTTGGTCAGGAGTTGGTGTAGCTCTGGATTTTTTGAATCGTCACTAACCTTGATTTTGTCGGGTCGCTTAGCGACCCGACTATAGAAACCTCTGCTCTCAAAATTGCGAAGAGTCTATTTCTATAGCTGAATGGTCATTTCATTAAATTTTTCTTTTATGAAAATGATCTGCGTACTACTATTAATTTTGGAGTTTTAGTGTTGGGTGTGTTAATGCGATGCAATTTTTCAGACAAAGAAAACATCACGCATGTTTGAATGGCCTTAAAAAAGCTTATTGTGATTTTAGTCTCTGTGAAGACTTGCTTTTTGATGGAGTTTGGTTAAAACGTTGCAGTATAGATAACGGTGAGTAACAATAGGAGAGTTATAAGTAGGAAAATGATCATGCCACGTAGAGTTACACTACGCAATGATTGAAGCTTTTACCATGTATTGTGTTGATATTATTTAAACGATTTTTAGGTAACACTTTATTTGAAAAGAGAAAAAAAACAGGAAGGTGTAACCTACATTAAATTAAGCTTAAATTTGAGGATTCAGTTTTAACACATTTTGGCGCCCATTGGGCGTTTTTTCTATTTTCGCTTATTTGAAATGATACGGAGGGTAACTATGTTAAATTAAAAGCTTTAAATTTGGGGAGTCAGTTTTTGTAACACTTTGTGCCCAATTGGGCGTTTCTATTTTCTTTATTTGAATGATAGGAAGTTGTAACCTTGTTACTAAAGCTTATTACTTGGGGATTCAGTTTTAACACATTTTGCGTCCAATTGGGCTTTTTTTCTATTTTCTTTATTGAAATGACATAAGTGTAACCCACCCATGTTTAAATTAAAGCTTAGAACGATGTGAGGTCAAATGTTCACACACCAAGGTCAAAGGTCAACGGAGATCAAATTGTAAACTAGGTGATTGGTTCTAATGCATCTTATGCACATGTCTCAAACATCTACTTTAAATCAGTTATGAGATTTCTTTTATACATTTTTCTGTAATAAAAGGCAACTTAAACCTAGAAACCATTATCCTTTAAATGCTTTTTAATTATTCTTTATTTCTGTAAAATTATGCGCCTGGCGACCCGACACAGTTTTTTTAAATACTTGTTTGCCTAGCATCAATAAAATTGGAGTTGGTGTCCTGACATGGTTTCCCCTGCAGTACATTTAAACTTAAAGTGCATTTCGTGATTTCAGCACCTTCTGTTTGGTTATTCTTGCACTATATATCCTTGAAAAGTTTATTCTCAAAATTTGAGCTGATCCCGATCTTGCAGTTTTGTGTTGATGAGCAATGCTCTTTCCCCCGGTCCCTACGGCTCTGTGCTGTAATCTTTCTGTCTCGTTTACGGACAGAGAATACAAACTTGCGAATTTCTCAGATGTCCAAACAACCGATTTTCACGTAAGATTGGGCACGCTGTATTATACTAAGGTTAATGGTTCAGACGATATCCAAAATCTCAACATTTTTTGGTAGTTGAAGCGTATAAAGCATTGTAACAATAACATCCAGAGCGACACCAACTTCTTTTCACGCCCAACATAGATGGCAGTTAGCAAGGACTTCCCCTCATTTCACTTCTTTTTGGTACACATTGATAAACAATCCCATTGCAGCTCATTTTTATAGACCAAAGTCAATGTATTATCATGGTTTTCCAGTCAGGGTTTGGAATTCGGTTGAGCCAAATTGTTACTATGCCGTGCACGGGGCATATAATTCTGCTTATGCTGTTTTATGTCTTTCCTTCGGTGGGGGGGGGGGTGGTCCGCCTTCGCTTTTTCGCCTTCTTCTGCCAAATGGCTGGGCCTATTTAACTCATTATCATTCTTTGAGGTGTCACTACGCGATAAACGGATCCTACTCATGATAAGATCAAATTGGTGATTTGCGCCCAATATTTATTTGTCTCCGCTATGAGTTTTTAAAATATATTGTGGCTCGACTGCGTCCGCCCAATATTTTTGCACCCTCAATAGCTCGACCAATAATTTGAGCTGAATCAATCCAATTTTATTACAAAAATCGGTCAGAAGACCCTGCCCCAAGCTACGTTATGGGTGTGTAGTTGACCTTTGACCTCTCGTATGGGTCAATAGCGGTCAAAACTAAAAATATTTGGAAGCCCTACTTCTCAGATAAGGTGCACTACTGCTGAAAAAGTCTGGCATAGAGCATGCGTCTTTGGTCAGTTGTATACAGCTTGTACACAGAATTTATCGGAATCATTAACCTCAAAATGGCGGCATTATCTAATTAATATGCAAAAATGCTATCTCTCAAAATCGATAAAACTGGATAGTGATGTCTGTGCAAAGTTGCGGATAATGTCGACGAATCCTGTGACAGAATATTGGCCCCCGGGGTCACGTGTAGATATGCAAATGAGCTAATTAATATGCACAAACGCTATAACTCTCAACCAAAGTAGATGATAGGGACATAGTCTCCTGGAGTTGTCTAGTTTGATTTTTGTGACCTGTCTAGTTGGGATGAATTTAGTAACTGCAGGGTGTCCCAAAAGTTACACCTCTATTAATGCTTCATATCGTTAAAAGGTACACATTTTGGGGACACCCGTACTAAGTTCAGTCATGCCCTTGATACAATTTTACTGGCACTGGTATAACCCCATTATCTTTGTTATGAACCTCTTTGTCTCTACTGAATACAGCAAAATTTTGCACTACTTGAGACCTTAGAAGAAGCAGTAGTGTATTTATAAATTGTAGAGCATGAAGAAAGAAATTTGGTTTTTGAAATATGGTTAAAATAAGGAATGCCATATCCAGTTCACATCCATGACAAAAAAGTGTTTAAGGTCAGAGATATGGGTTAAGTTCATATTGGTATTTTGGAAGGTTACATCTAGACTCTTCCATGTGATAGTTAAAAAGATCATGACCCAATGTGTTTGAACAGGACAATTTCACATGGTACTTTTAATTTGTTTTTCAATGTGTTTCAACCATTATTATTTTGTTTATACTGTATGGCAGAAAATTTGAAATTTGCAGGATTTATGGTTTCATGCTTTACCAATAGTTTAAAGGCACTATCTCAGTGATTCACCTAAATCAAAAAATCATAAAAAAAAAACAGTTTTTGCTAGCTGTAATAACACAAGTATAGCTATCGCAACATATCGTGCAAGAGATAAACACTGAAACAATTGATAAGACAACATCTGGTCTTTTAGCCCTTACGTCTCTAAGTAACAGACAGACCTGATGACTACTGCAGATTTCAGCTTTTGACTCTTAGGGGTGGCTCACTGATAGTGCCTTTAACTTCAAACCACAAATTTTGTGAAAATATTTTTTTGTCTTAATAAGGCCTGTAGCTTTTTCAGGTGGACAGGTGTAATTGACACTCTTTTATTGGAACGATTATGGAATTCAGCTTTGTTCAAACTATACAGTTAGAGATTGAATGTACAAAACACTATCAAGTCAAATTTTAATGCATATTTAATAAGCTAATTTGCATATTAATTGGCAAAATTTTCAAAAACAACATAGCTCCATATAACTATCTGTGAAGGCACTCGAGCTTTAAAAAGCTCTTGCAAAATCTGTGGCATGGAGCCTTTTCTGGTTACATAGGGTGTAGGGGGCGTACGGAGTGTTTTTGTAATGAGGATGGGCCTGGGAGGTGTGCCAATTTTTGTTTGAGTAAATTTGACCAAATATTTTAAGATAAAACCCCAACCCCAGGAACCTTTAGAAGTAGTCATGCCCTAAGATGGTAGTCCTAAAACAATGACTCTGACCTCATCAACAATTGTGGGATGTCATGTTGGGGGAAAAACATGGAAATTTGCTTTTTAATTAAAACTGTTTTATACATTTACAACCTGTCTCACCTTAAAACCATGAATTGAATCAAACTGCAAAACTTTAACACTGCAAAAAATGGCAAAACATAGTACTGCTAAATCCTGCCATAAGCAGTCCTCTGTTTATATTCATAAGGCCATTAGTTTACTGTATCTCATATCACACTCACATAATTGTCTTGCATAATTTGAATTGTATTTGCAATGCCTTTTTTAAGTCAATTTTCTTGTGTTTAATTGTTTTACTAACATCTGTATGGTAAATCATATTTTATGTATTAGTCAGATTATAGATAATTCAGATGGAACCCAGTAATTATGGCTAATAAAGGGTTTAATCCAGGTTCACTGTGTTAATTTTTAGTGTGAATAATGGCTTCGTTGTGTGCCACTTATTTTGTCTTTAATTACTAATCAAGTTTCTAAGTTTGAACTTTCAATTGCTTAAAGAAAAGTTATTTTAAAAAAAAAATAGTGTTGCCTGACGGTAGGTAAGAGAAGCTCAGAACAACACAACGTTTTTTGTGTCGTCTGCCAGAATTGCAGAAGGCACAGTATAGAGTACCCTGGTCTATGTCTGTGTGTATGTGTGTCTTGGTCAAAATGTTAATCCTTAATATATTCACATGTCGCTTTGAGTTCCATTAGGGCTACAATGATGTACATGGTGGAAAGTAGGGGGCGTGGTAAGGTGACATGTTGGTGACATTATGTTACCTGCTGACCTTCATGTGACCCGTTGGCCCAGTCACAACCGTGGACGGCAGAAGACGACACTCATTGTCCTCGATGTTTTTAAACCGGTAATTTTTTTAGCTACATAGATGTAGCCTATACTATCATGTCTGTTTTTAGCAGAATCAGCGTAGCTGATTTTTCCCTTTTGAGCTGAAGGTGTTACATTAAGTCTTTTGAATTCATACTTCAGGGCTTTGATAGGTGCTAAGACTGACACGTATCTTGCCAAAGATTTCTGACTTTCTTTGTGGATAACTTTGAAAAGAATAAGGTACAATATGACAATTTGAATCTCTCTAAGGCAGATAGGGGATTTGCAAAAATGGGCCTGTGCCAGGTTTAAGCACGGACTCTGAAATGTTCTGAAATATTTGGCCAATCCCAACAAGGCCTGCACTATGTACACACTTCCTTCCTAAATAGTCGGGTGGAATTTGCGCACACAGCCTGAAGGATTGAAATATAGGTAGACCTTTTTCTCTATTGATAGATTTAGTTTATTAGGAAATAAGCCAATAATTTTTGAAGGGTGTGCAAATAAATTTTGCAGTGCCATTTTTTGAAAACTCCAATATTGCTGCTTCCATTCCAAATCCAATAAAAATCCTTTAAGTATTTCTGATAGATCCAATTTTTTTGCGGTATACTACTCCCGGTTTTTTGTAAGGCACGAGGAAGTGTTGTAATGTAATTTGGTTGTTTACAAAATTGCCTACAAAAATCCAATATGGCTGCTGCAGTCAATAGCTGCTCGATCTGAAAATAACTTAATTCTTCCATTATACCTATTTTATGATTTTACAGAAAACATCATAAACACCTAAAACATTTCTGTACAGGTGTTATTTAACACCTCTAGCATTCATTTTGAACACATCTGGGACACGTCAAGTTTCCTCCACTTTGCAGTGTAAGCAATGATCTTGTGGTCCTCGATGTATGCTTTATGCTTACGAATATATGTATTTGATCACTAGAAAGCTTTACTTGGCATTTCCCTGTAATCGAAATCTTCCAAATTCAAATTGGCCAGCAATATGGCCTTTTAGAGTATTTAAAACCCATATTATATCTGTATTATATGTATTTACATCAACTATTATTATTAAAGTATAAATAAGGAGAGAATTATTTGACCAGTTTGACATCCTTAATCGGCATATTTGTTTTGTTACAATGCAAAAAAAATTAAGATGGGCCCATTAACGGCAACCTTTTACCTTCTTTAAAACCTATAACATTACAATACTCGTATTGCAGTTAGTTTTAGCATCCACAATTATTATTAAAGTTTAAATTAAAGTAAGAGATGTAAGTCTTTGGAATATTACCCCTCTTATCTGGCAATTTTGTTTTGATGACACCTGCTTACCACTCTTATGTAGCACAAAGGGCAAGCATTTTATATACCTGCCACAATTTTTGATCGGAGATCTGATCACTTAGCACATTAATGTTAAAATTCAAAATGCAGGCCAAGATATTATGGAATTATGACATATGGAGGTTTTAAAGGTCGTAAAAGGTTTGTCATGTGGTTGCATCTTGATTGTCAGCTTGTTCACACACTTGAAATGTCAGATTTAGTTTCCTACTGGTAAGAGCCCAGAATCATGCCTCTATCGCAAATATTTGATGAGTTTATGGTCAATTGAATATAGATTCGGGGCATATTGGATTTCGGGGTGTCCATATGGACTGTGATGGTAATGTATTGTGGAGTGGGGTGATCAAATCACATGAAGAACCCGTCGAGTAGATTCCTGGTGCTTACAACCTGGATCTAAAATGATATTATGGCCAATTGAATATTTGAGGGTGGTATAAAATGCCACTGCACAAAATTTTGCACACCATCCAGAAATATTAGCTTAGTTCCTCTAAAACAAAAAGATAGAAGTCGTACTCCATTTCCCCTGCGCCCACATTCCTTCCTCCGCGCTACAACCACCTGAAATGTCCTATTACATATCATAACCATGATAGTAAACATTTTTCTTTTTGACAGGTATCATATTTCCGCACACTTGAAGCATTCTATCTTATCCCGTACTTTATTCTTTGGATCATGTATTCACTCGAGGCCGAATCAGTGATTGCTAAATCAAAGAATAATCAAAAAAAATAATCGAAAACAGATATTTTGCATGTCCCTGTAACAAATACAGTACCCTAACATATCCTGCAAATGATAATGCCCAGATGCTACCTAATAAGGACAAAATCGGATATATATCATTACTGTCTGTACGGACACTTACTACACACGTACTGATGAAAGTCATATCTTTGACACTGCCATTTTTCTCCTTGTTTTCTGTCAATCAGCAGGTCTGTCAGAAAAATACTTGGCGAAAATACGCTATCCCTCAAATTTCAATATTTTTGACTCTTTCCTGATTTAATCACTGAGAGTGTCTTTTAAGAGCTAATAGGTATGCCAAGATAAATTCCATTGCCAAATTTGATTGAGAAGGCAGCATCACGTAAGGTAATACCGCATGTTGTGATCATGATCTTTGGTGGTGCCAAGCTCACCATTCCACCATGAGACTTCCCTTCTCCATGTTAGAATTAAATCCTTCAGCCTTGGATGCTGCTAAGTCGATAACCTTTGATTTGCCAAGATATATTAAAGACACCACTATCATTGATCCACGAAACATTCAACATATTGAAATTTTGCAGGAATAGCTTAAAAGCGAAGGATAATTCTGTAGATCTATAAGTTAATTTTTTCCACTGAAAAATAGTCAGAAAAGGGAGAAACAGCAGCGTCAGAGTATGAATCGCCTCTCATTTACGTGTTGTTGTAATTTGTCCGTATGGGCAGTACTGACAAGAATATCTGATTTTTCTTATTGGTTGCGTTTGTCTTATAACTTGTGGGTACGTTAGTTTACCTAGTATTGACTTGTTACAGCTTGTTCAAAATCCAATTTTTGATGATTTTTTTCAATTTTTTCTGATTTTGCAATCACTATACTAGTGCCCTTTAAGGTGGTGTAATTTAGCACATACCATATGAATTGGAATGGATTTCCATCTCATACAAAAGCAATAAAGGCATATTAAATGACCAAAAGCAGTAGTGTGGATTAGGGGTAGTATTGGTACAGGTAGCATGACATTATTTTAGTCCTAGATCAGTTTCTGGTCTCATAAGAACTCGTGCGATCTACTGAAAGATAGCACAATGCCTGAAGAAGATTAGATGATATTTACTACAGTAACAAGCTAACATAAGCTACAAGTCATTTAATGTCATTGCTTATAAAGCAGCCAAATGGCACCACAGCATTTGGAAGGTGAGGGTTTCAACTTTGTGATTTGTTAGTCAGTAGTGAAGTCGTAATAGTTCTGCTAATACAGCCAGTAGCATATGCAGATTTTTATATGAATTGTTTTTCCGTTCTGTTATTTGTTCTGTAAAGTATTGTGGTCCAAATTCCGGTATTTGTTAGGCAAATTATGTTTTTCACAAGGGTCGTGCTATTTTTATAACAAAATTCTGTAAAAAGATTCATGCACACTACATCTAATAAGGAGGCAAGACGTAATCAATTGATTGTGTGTCGCATTTATCGACCATCTAAAGTATGCTCATGTTAAGAAAAATAAATGATGAAGCTGTTATTCTCAACTCGAGTCGAATAATTTTCAATCTGGTTTAAAGGCAGTGGGGGTTAGTCCTTAAAGGTCCTATCAGTGATTTGCTAAATCAGAATAAATGAAGAATCATCAAAAATCATGATGTTTTGGCCTGTATATAACAATACAAGTTCCTGACATACCTGCAAATGATAAAACCAGAACCACCTCAATGAATGACAAATCAAAATTTTAGTCCATTACTGTCCTAACGGAACGGACACGTAATTGAAATGGGAGAAAAGTATCTCTGGAACACTGCCGTTTTCTTCATTTTGCCGTTTTCTTTCTTCATCTTTCTTTCTTCAATTCTTCTGTTGAAAAAAGTACTTAACGAGAATTCTACAGACTTCACTTTAAGCTATTCCTACAATTTCAAATATTTTGACTCTTCTGATAAATCACTGATAGTGTCTTTATGAGTGGACTTTTTCTTTCAACCATTCTCCTCCTTTCTCCCTCCTCCGCTCGCCCTCTTTCTCTTCCTCTTCTCCCTTCTCCCACTCTCCTCTGACAGTGCTGCTTACTGGATAAGAACAATTTCTCATGATGGGGTGAGATGGTGCTGTTCAACAGGACATCCACATGTAGGAAATTTCCTCCTCGCCTATTAGATTGCACTTTCAGAGTATGTTTGAAAGAAAAAAAAGGTCCACCCATGAAAGAATAAACCCAGTTTAAACCTCATGTTAGAAATTAACCTCCTTTTGAAGTTCCGTTGCCAAGAGTAGACTGTTGGCAAGGATAAAATGGAAGCATCCCAAGTTGTCTCCAGCCCGTGACAAACTTGCAATTACTCATCCAATTGAAGCCTCATATCCCTCCCCTTTTCACTTGCCACTGCAAGACCATGGTAACATTACATATTAGCCATGCCATCAACAAATAGCACTCGGCAACTATGCTCATCTTGGCCTCACCTTTTTTCCCCTAAAGTTCCCAGAGCGCGTCACCATATCATACTGAACACCCGGTCAACAGCTCCGTAGCCCCGCACTATACCTTTCACAAACACTCGATGTTGGCACGCGTTGGCAGACCGTATGCATTATGTAACGTGCTGTACTCTCCTTTATCCTTGTTTAGTCTAAGAAATGCATTGTCAGCTTATCCACCTCCAAGCTCCCTTGGGTATTGGAAAATTTCCAGGCGATAATAAATCGGACAAAACTGTATTGAAACGTCGTCTTTCTGACGAATAGTGGCAGCTCTCCATGTAAAAGCTTTGGTTTTTCATGTTGCTCAAATGGATGTCAGGATACGAACACCGGTGCTTACCGTAGGGGATACAGTGGTAAATCGTGTTGATACAAATTGGAGCAGAACAAATTCCTTTAATACTGGGTCTTTTGGCCAAGGACCCATCCTGGAAGGGGATGGGCTTGGCTTTAACGTGCCCTCTCTTTGATTGCCGTAGGAAGCTTAAGAAGTTTGTGTGGTTGAAAAAAAAATGAGTAATGTACTCCATTCGGCGAGGCCGTCAATCGGTCGAAGTCTCTCAGACATTGAGCGGAACAACGAATATTTTTAAATGGGTGAGAAAGAATCATGGAATCAATTAAATTCATGTGGAGGAATTTTAAAAAAAAATGTACCGAGATGGTTAATAAACTAAAGTTAAGTCAAGACAGAATTAGGTGACAGAATTAGGGGACTCTGATTGGTTTGTAAACCGTGTAGTATGAATGGCGGGAATGTTCGACAAATATGATTTTAAAAAAAAATATCAAAAAATGCCCTTCTTTGAGTTGGCATTGTGCAACGTACCATGAATTCACTAATAACTTTCTCTTTTAAAAGCTTTGAATATTCACAGATATTCTCATGCCCAACATTTGTTTCTGCCCATCAATTACGTCAGAGGTGCATTGGTTTCTTCTGTCTGTCCCTGACATCCCTTACTCCTAGCATGGAACATGGTATGATTTCTTACAATACACAACTCAACATTTAGACTCATTTGAAACAAGCATGTACAACTTGACTCAAGTATAATCCCCCCTCAAGTAGACCAAATGGACATTAGACCAATGGAACATTAGACCAAATGGGTATTAGACAAATGGATAGTAGACCAGAATGGAATTAGACCATATGGCTATAGACCAAATGGGAATTAGATCAAATGGATATAAGACCAAATGGAATTATACCAATGGTGTTTGTGGATATTGGACAAATGGTAGTAGACAAAATGGGCATTAGACTAGATGGCAATTAGACCAAAGGATATTAGACTTGGTTGTTAGATAAATTGAATGTTAGATAATGGTTACCTAGGGCAAATTGGTATTAGACAAATTGGTCCGTAGTCACAAAAGAGTTAGACCACGGTTTTAAACTTTAGATCCGGTCTAATTTTAATTTTGTCCCGCCAGAAAAACATTTAACTTTTACACTGACACGCAGGTATTTTGTAATTATTTTGAAATTTTGCATTCAATCTTTCAAATTTGCTACGTTACTTTACGAAAAATGTGAATAACTATCACTTTGAGCAAAACTAATTTTGACTTAAACCCGGTCTAACTTTAAAACTTCTGTGTCTAACTTTTTGTGCTACGGACCTGGTTTAGACTAATTGAAGTTAGACAATGGCTTATTAGACAAATGGATAACCAAATGGCAATAACCATTTGTTGGTAAGTACAAGACCAAAGTATAACCGCATCAATGTTCCTTGCACATCATCATTATCCATGGTGATTTCACCATCAGATTGGGATGTTTATTTGGTTCTTCGAGAGACTGGCTGGTAGTTTAATCTCTTGTTTTGTTGATATAACACCTGTTGAAACACTGCAATAATTAAAACATAACAGAGTAAGGATTATTTAAAGGGGTGGCCCCGATTTATAAAAAGTTTTCAACTTGATAGAATGGCCTCCACCTCAAAACCACATCTGCAAAAGTTTTGCGGCAACATTTCAATTCATTTTGATGTTATGAACTGAAACATTTTTTAAGCCCATAGAGTACTGTGAAAATTAATATTGGTCGACCAAAATTTTGCTCATAACTTCCAAACCAACATTCCTTAAACCCGAAGATTTCACAGGATAAAATAAAAAAATTTTTAGCTTTCTTCAATGCCGAAATTTTGACCACTCCTGTAAATCTGGTTCTGGGGCAAGGCCTTTTAGCGATTGGCCATGACTTTTTAAACAACTTCTCATTATCTGCAGGAGAACTGAAATTATTACTATGGAAGGTCATGTGCCAAGGTAAAAATTTTTGTGTTAGGTCCAAGTTGTAATATACGCAGGGCAACCCACAGCTTATATTCTCTGAATATAGCGAGCCCAAAAGCCAGAACCGCACAATTCTAGTTACTAAACTTTTCAAAACAGCAAACCCCATTGAATTCGGTCCCAAATGACACGTTGTCCCTATTTAATGAATATGTGGTTTTTTTGCTTTAAATATGGACAGGCTTCTTTAACACATAATGCAAGCACATGTTAATATTTGCAGAACCAAGTCTGTCCAGGTTACAAATAAAAACAGATTTCATTAAAAGGGACAACCTCAGTCATTTGGAACCCAATTCCACAGGGATTGGCTGAATTGCTGATTGAAAGCTAATAAACATACTTTTTTGTGTTTGCCCTGCCTTAGGGCATGACTAACATCACTTTGTGATGATGAATGCTGTTGTGGTTGTGAAAAGGGGTAAATTTGTCTGTATATCTGCATACTTTATGAATTTCAACCATAGGTGCAGCATGGGATTCCTCATTTGTTCATGAGGTGTAAAGGTCACATACAAGGTTCAAATGTCTTGAGGTCAGTTGTAAGATAAGGTGAAATGTACATTTGACCTCAATTGCAAGTTTGAAGTCAATTGAACAAACTTGGTTTAATGCTAGTACCCAGAAACCCACATTAGTTTGAGGTCAAAGGCACATCAAGTCAAAGGTCATAGGCCGATTGTTCATAAAACCATGATGGCGGCATGCTAGCGGTAGAGGACTGGTGATGTATTTTCCGGATACGTATAAATAAGTTTTCATAAATGTTATTAAAGACTGCAATTGCGAGCGAGCTTTTTTTTGGTTGTGAACAACTTTGTATATCCCCCTGTGAAAAGTTCTGATGGCAATAAAATCCTAACTTTTTTTAGGTAAGTCAATCATTACAAAATGCAATCATTAAAGGGGATGGCCCGATTTACGGAATTGAAAGTTTTCATCTTGGTAGATTGGCCTCACCCCAAAACCCCATCTTAAGTTTCGCGTCGAGATTTCAATCCATTTTCATGTGAGAGCTAAAAGCGTGATTTTGTAGCCCCATAGAGTAACTGTGTAAAATTAATATGGTCGACCAAAATGGGGTACATTTCGCTCATAACGTCCAAACCAAACATCCTTTGGCCTAAGATTTCACAGGGTAAATGAAAAAAATCATTACTTTCTTCTGATACAAATGGTGACACTTTTCCGGTAAAATGGGGGGTTCGGGAATGAGGCTATTACGTCGGACCATGGACGTTAATGACAAATTTTATTTCATTTTAAGTTTGGATGATATGCACTTCAACACCAATGTATAGATGAGGTGACTGTGAATCAACATCGAGCAACAACCGAGCAACTGCCCCACAGTATGCGAGCACATCTGCGGCTGAATTGTGCTTTTAAACTTGCACTCACTCAGTATGATAAAGCTATTGAAATGCTTGTAACGTATTTGCATAGTCTCAGCACCTCTTACATGCCAGTAGACCATACGCTTAAATTGTGTCTGTAAACATTGATGTCACATCATCTATATAATATGTATTTACTTGCTTTGTGTCGCTTTTTCCTGTAAGGCAAAGACACATATGGGATCACTTTGTCCACTGTGTAGTCTGTTGATGGTATATCTGTCTGTTGATGTAGCCTGTTGTTGTTGAAAAAGGGTAACATTTGCCTGTAATATCGACTCAATGGTTTAAAACAACCTTGAGTAATAGGTGCAACGTTGGATTCTGCTTTGTTTGATGAATCAAAGGTCACATACTAAGGTCAGGTCATATGAGGTATCTGAAAATGTAAAATTGACCTGAATTGAAAAGTTGAAGTTCAATGGAACCAAACTGGATATTTATATGCACACCCTCATTTGTTTATGAATTCAAAGGTCACATGTCAAGGTTAAAGTCCATGAGCCCTATCAGTTCCACAAACCGCGACGGCAGGCAAACACATGCGGTCTGACCGCGAGAGTTTTTAGTTATTATTTATTTCTTCAATAGCTGAACATATTTTTGATTTGTCAGTCGAGACCTACATTCTATCATGCAGTCACTCGTGTCGTGCAGGGGGTTTGAGTGTAAGCAGGGACAATGTGTGTTTGTTTGGTTGTTACCTTGGTACTTTGGGTTAAAATCAATGTGAATCATACAGTGCCTATTGTTTTTTTTATTAACTGTGACGGTTGCTTGAAATTCCACATTCAGTGAAATATTCCATTGGGAGTACTTTCACTAGCAAGGCCATGATCCAACAAAAATGGTAGAACATCCAAGAGTCGTGATTAGGCATAAAAAAAAGTTGGGTGGGGGATTTTTTTATACATTTTGAGCCAAAAAACACACCCAACCATAATTTGTGTGTGACATTTTGCCAAATTTCCAAAAAGTTAACCGATTTACCAAAATGAGGTGCTTCTTTGTCAAAAAGTACAACCCAGAAGATAGTGTTTGTCACCACGCTCCTTCTCTTCGCCCGATAGTTATATCCATATCCATTTGCCCCTACCCACCTCCTGAAATTCATTAGTGTGTGATAAATTTTAGGGGTAGTCCCTTAATGTTTATTATGTTGGAACCTCTATTTCTTCTTTAAAAAAAATAATTTTGAGTAGGTGTCCCTGCAAAAATGTGAATATTCTGATTTTTGCATTCTATCAAAAAACTCCCCATCTGAAAGGATTTTATTAGCGGGCGGTTATCCCGTTATTTCTGGAAATTTCGAGAAGCGATTTCCACACATTTCTAAAATGTTAAACTATACACTATATTACATCATGTAGTACGGGCCTTGACCTGAAATTTCAAAATCGTATTAATTTTCACCCTTGTTTGCCATGGTAACCATGAATGCTACAAATTTTTGAACAAAATACTCGAACCACCGTTTGACGCAATGAATGGGGGTGGGGGAGCGAGAATGGCGCTGGACATTCTGGAGGAAACCTTGGTTCTCAGATTTTGGATTACGACGTAAGTCTATATGAGAGTGCTGGGTGACAGATCAATATGCAAATCAAATGGATTTCCACTTACGACACAGTATGAAACCAAAACAGGTGATATGGAGGAGTCGCGGAAAAGGTTATAGGGCCCAAAACACTCACCCCCCTGGAATACATAACACGCAAGAAACAGGTCATAACTAGCAAGAAAGCACAGGAAAGTGTTACAGTGTAAACACTTGTAACACATTCTTGTAAGGACTAAAATCAATTATAGTCAATACTCTTGGTTAACGTAGTTGTCTGGCGGATCTTGAATGCATGTTAGTAGGTCTCTACTGAAGAAACAGGGGGAACCATTTTTTGGAATCAAGGTCATTACTGTCCAAGTGTATTAAATGATATACACAAACCTGTGCTTTGTGGTTGGCTTGGATGTGTTTTGCATAGATGGCCTGCAGGGCATATTATTTTGTTCACACAAGGAGTATGTTACCTCTTAACTTTAGAAAGGTTTTCTTTGTATGACAACTAAAAAATGATTATGTTTTTCCTTTGAAGCCACTTCATCATTTTTATGAACTGTTGTGTATGTCCATTTGTTTGTGGGTGTTTGATGTGTGCGAGTAGTGGGAAATTGGAAATTAATTGTTATATGTAACAAAATGTCGGGTACTAAAAAATTAAATGTTTCAAAATGTGGGTTATGTAAGCAAAACAATTAAATGTACAGTTGGTGAGGGGGTTCTCACATGGGGAGGAGGTATGGTTATGTGCCGCTATAAGACCCTCATTTTTGGCTCTTTTTTCTCCCCCTGGCGATGAAAAGCAGAGGGGGATATTGCGAGGGGGCCTGTCCGTATGTGTATGTAGTGTATGGTTTCAAGTTTGGTTAGGTATTTTTTTTGTGTCTCCTTTGAAAAGTTAAAGTCCGATTTAAAAACCATATTTATGTTTCAGAATTTTCCATCCTCTACCTTTGTACACCGGCTTAATGAACAATAAAACCATGAAATGAGTTTTAAAAGACCAGGACATGGAGTTTTTCTGGGAGGCTTCTGATTGCTTCTTAAGTAGTCTAGGGATGTTCCATTTCTTGGGGGTGTCATTTTTTGGGTTGCTGTATACTGTTGAAATTTTGTGAGTGGTTCTTGGTGTTCCATCTGGTTCCATTTTGGTGGTTCATGGTATGTCTACTGCTCCATTTCTTTGGTTTCCTAGTTGTCACACTGGTGCAATTATTTGATACTTCCTGTGTTCACTTTTAAAAAATATGATAGTTACCATGTGGTGTTATACTTTTCACTAAGTTCTAGGATCTAGTTATTATAAAAACTTGAAGCTAGAGTATTGAAATACTGAGGCTCGTCGCTCCCGAGAGACTCACACCATATTTTCAAAACTAATAGCTTGACCGATGGATAAATTCTTGATCCTTACTCAACTTCATCCAATATCAGATCGGACTTGGGGTGAAGGTGCAATAGGGGTTCCTTCATATGTGGATGATGTTAAAGGTCATGGACCAATGTCAAAGGTCATGAGGTCAGTTCAGTTCCCGTTTGGTTAGGTTTTTGTTTTTTACATCTCCTTCGAAAAGTTTAAGTCCGATTTAAACAGACTTGGGGTGAAGGTGCTTGCCAATAGGGGGTTCCTTCATGAGTGGGTGATGTCAAAGGTCATGGACAAGGTCAAAGTCAACTAAGGTCAGTTCCAGTTGGGTCGTTTTGTTTTTCTGGTCATCTTTGAAAAGTTGAAGTCCGATTTCAACCTAACCTGGGGTCTGGTCGCAGGTGCAATACGGGTTCCTTCATAGGTGTTGAGGTCAAAGGTCACATATTAAGTTCAAAGGTCATCTGCGGTCATTTCCCCTTGGTTAGGCTTCATTTTTCAGAATTGCTATATTCCAGTGAGAACAATATTGAATTTTGATGCCCTGCAAACTGTGACAGCTGTGCCAACTAACCACCTTGTGTTTATACTGCCTCTTGCCAGGGGGATCGAGCAATTTTAATGCTGATTTTAGTTCCAGTGACCCCCATTTAAGACCATTTCATTTACCAGAGGCCCTACTTTTCATGTCCCAAAGCATAGTCAGACCAAAGTTTCTTCAAAACTCCTCAAAAAGTAGCTGGAAATTGAGGGAGATCGCCGCCACACAAGCTTATTTCTGAAATTTCTGAAAAACCTAGTTCGGAGACCCCCATGTTTTGGGCCTGGATCACCCCCCCACCCCCCGGTACAGGTTTATAATGGAAAGCCAGAAACCCAAAATGATTAAAAACCAAAGACCAAAAAGTTGGGAAGGAGTCCTGTACAGACAAAATTTTATAAGTATCGAGATGTGTACCGCCAGAACGTTCGTGGACTTTTTTCGCTTAAGTGTGGTGGTAGACCATTGAGAGATATGAAAACCTGAAATTTTGAGCGTTCATAGTCCATTTGTTTTCCCGCTAGAGCAATTGGAAATTTAGGTGGTCACCATTTCAAAAGTGCCGCCCAATGTGAACGACTTGTTGAGAGGTCACAGATGGTAATGGAGCACTCCAAAACTTTGAAATCACTATCTTGGGTAATATTTGGTGTAGTATTCAAATCCGGCATCAAAGTTCATAGCGGTTTACTTTTAGAGTTAATGAGGCATAAATATGCGCCTTTGTTCATTTGGGGCCAAATCTGGGGGGGGGGGGTGGGGGGGTATGTGGTTAATTAACTCCAAAGTCAGAACATTTTTATTGTCCATTTTTGGTCAATCAGAGGGTACATCAGTAGAACTATTAACCAAATTAACCAATACAGTTATGAACACATTAGAAAAGTAATTAATTAATAAGTGAGGTTACAGCCCCTTGAAAAATGGTAATTGTACTTTTTGACCAACATTTTGGACCCCCCATGAGTAAAAACCAATGTGACATTAGACAGCCCCTATGCTTCAGATATGTTGAAGATATCATTAAAAACAACTTCCCTGAAAGAACTAGCTTGTTTTATTTTTCACAAACCACATACACACTCAAAGTTACCACACAAAGTATACGTGACCCAGAGGTTATTGTACAGGCCATCAGCGGATATCACCTATACATTTTATGGGATATCAGCAAAAAGAGCTTGTGCAGAAAACAATGAAGACATCAGACACCCAGCTGATTCTTTCAAGAATAGTTTTTTGATGATGTATCTTAACATAGTGGACTTAGAGGGGTGATGTAATATGTCAACATTAATTTCAGGGGGGACCAATACATGTCAAAATTGCAAATTAGGATTTTTCATAGGCTTGTAATACTTATTACTAAACTAATGTATTATTTGTACTGGTAGAAAGTCCTGCAGTGTGTCTCTGGTTAACAAGAAAACGGGACCAGTAAAAATATTGTTACAGAGTTCTGACCCACCCAAACTTGTTCCCACATGGAAAAATATTGCATTTCTACACCCAAATTAACTTTAAAAAGTAAGGGATATCACATTTTTGATGCCAGATTTGAATTCATCCACCAAAAAAATCCCCAGATAGTGATTTTTCAGGAGTTGGGAAGGGTTCCATTACAAGTTTATGCCCTCTCAAAATTGTCTTTTGCATCACACAAGTCATGTTTGATGGTGACACCCCTCTAAATTTATTAATTACTGTGGGAAAACCGAAAGGCGGTATGAAGCTCAAAATTTAAGGATTTCCCTTCTCAGCAATATTATATGATCACACCAAAAAAGAAAAAAATCAATGACATGTTGCGGTGCACATCTCGAGTGTTGACATGGAAATAGCCAGTTAAGGAATATGGGAATATAGGATATGGGAATTATCACTTAGCATGCCATTTGTTGCTGGTACCTATAAGTGGTTCACTTCATTGCACAACTCAACACAACAATGGAGTAAGCCACAGAATCATTGATGCTCTCGTTTAATTGGTTGCCATTGCCAAACGGGGAGCCTGACAATAAACTTTTTACGAATAATTTAAAAAGGGAATGGGAAATTCAAAATCAAAAATTTTGTTATTTTGTTTATGTATTTTGTTTCTTCATTTGATTAATTCATTCATATACCATTTTTTGTTTCTAGTTACATTTGTTTGAATTGATATTTTGCATCTTTTTTACAAACTGGAGATATTAGGACTTTAAGTTTGTGTATTTTGAGGGCGCTCTTAATGAATTGTATTGTTTGCATTGATTAATGTGTTAGGTATAATTTTTATCCCAGTTGTTGTGTGCATAAAAGAGGCATTAAGTACTCTTATTAATTTTTAAAATAATTTGTTTTAAAAAATAGCAGGGTGAGGAAATAAGAAATAATAAGAAATGCATCGCAGTACATTAAAGTTAGTATGTATTTAACACTTAACCCCACCTATATCCCAGGGAGGGACTGAAGGCGTGAGGGCAAGAGGGGGAACAAGAAAAGTCGCAAATTCGGGTGGGACTCGAACCTGGGATAGCACGCTACAACAATGTCACTGGCCCAGCCACGCGACGATTCGTGACCATATGAGTCTTGGTTTGATGACGTCATGACGCTACTTTCTGGAATTAGTGCATTTTTTCCTCACTCAGTGCTGGGAGGATTTTGTGAAAAAAAAGAAAATTATTTTTAGTTGTTGTTAGGATTAATTATTAATCATTGTTTGATTTAATAAGTAAAATACAAAACTTTTAAAATAAACACACCCACAGCCTATAATTATTTTTTAAAATATGGTTAATTATCACAGGTTGAACTAATAATACATTGGAAAAGTATATGAAAAAAATGCTTTTTGCCAAGTTTTGTTTCACCTCCTATACTTTGATCGGCCTTTATTGGGAACGAGAGTCTCAAATTTTAGCCGAATAAAAAGTATTCAAAGCTGAGACTTACACATGGGCTATTCCAATCATTTTTCCTGCAGTGAAAAACAATTCCCATTAAGCAACGGGATACCCCACCCCCCAAGCGAGAATTATCTTTTTTGGTACAAAACATTGTGAAATTTCATAATTTCCTATAGGGAGCAAATAAGAAAAGTGTATGATGTATGTATGTTGTGTGTGTGTGTGTGTGTGTGTGTGTATGAGTGTGTGTGGTACGCGCAATCACTACATATGACACCTCAGATATGAATGTCTCAAAATCTTTCATTGCACCTTATGTAGTATAACTGGAACAATTTGTATCGATATTGTACATATTGAAATTATGTTGGCAAATGGACATTCATTCTTTATTCATTCATTCATTCTTCATTCATTCTTTATTTTCCCATAAAAACTAAAATACAGAATATTCTAAGTCAAATATGCTCCAGGACCATAGTTGCCATATGGTCCTGAGCATGTGCATTACAATTTGATTAGAAATTTCTCCATCTACTTATGCTCTTGACAATATGGCAATGATGTGTTATTAAAACCTGAAGTTTAAATAAGAAGTGCCTCTTTTACAGAGTTCAATGCCATGGAAATTATAAAATTGCTGCCATGAATATAAAATTGTTACAAATGTGCACGTAGGGTTGCGAAAATTGTGATTGGTTGCAAATTCTTTAAAAAGTGGATTATTTTATGCAAGCTGCGATTTTAAAGTGATAGCAGGGGAAAGAGAAAATGGCGGTCTTGAGTATGAAACATTTAAAAGGGGGTTCAATTGGTTAATAGCCTGGGTTTTATAGATCGGAACAGCAGGAATAAAGGATGGTCAAGTATTATAGACGTCACCAATTAAAGTCGATCTCACAGACCTGGAATACGCAGCTATAACAGGGGACGGTTATGTGCTGCG
Organism: Ophioderma brevispina; assembly: GCA_023653785.1. Classification (NCBI taxonomy): domain Eukaryota; kingdom Metazoa; phylum Echinodermata; class Ophiuroidea; order Amphilepidida; family Ophiodermatidae; genus Ophioderma; species Ophioderma brevispina. The sequence continues at coordinate 23,698 of JAMKCH010009986.1, forward strand.
CAAGATCTTCTACAAAGCATCATTTGAGAATACTGCAGTTAAAAGTCAGTCTACATCTCAATGCCAAGAAACGGAATGGAATACATGACCGTCAATGAGGAAGAGAATATCAACCTATCTGCACTACACCCGGTTACCCAACTCAAAAAGGTTAGACATCAAGTACCTCGGGTCCTATGTTGACAGCAAGAAAGACTCAGAGTTATAAAGCAATATAGCACATTTTTTGAAGAGCGCCCCCAATTTTTCAAAAACATTGAGATTGACTTACATGGTTGAATGGGAACTGGATAGTCAAACGATACTGTGGAAAATGTTTAAGCTAGAAAAGAAATTGTTGTGTTGTCACAAACGATAGGAATTTTGTTAATAGACTAATTATTATCGGGGATCCCAATAATAATGCAACGGCTGCGGGGGAAACGGCCTTCCAATGTGAAATAGCCAGGAAATGGTTCCATGTAAGGGTCTACGCTCATCCATTTAGTTGTTTTATTGACGTCAGGCAAGGTCAAGTTAGGCGTTATATTTATCGATGGTGGCACTATTTCATTATGGACAGGGACATAACGTAGCATTTCCAGATCTTCAGTTGGGTCCAATCTGGGACCCACTTTAATTACAAAATCGCTTATTTTATGATAAATACGCATTTCTTACATTCTCGTTCGCAGGTATAATCTCCTAGACAATTACCAAATGTAACTGTGGCAAAATATCAACTTTTGAAAATTGGGGGAGCGTCTTTCAAAAAATGTGCCATTATTGCTTTAAAGGGCCGTGGCCTGATTTTACAGGAAAGTGGTTAAAATATGTTAGTATTTGAAGAAAGCTACTATTTTTTCCCATACCCTGTGAAATTTAGGGATAAAGATATTGTATGGAGTATGAGTGAAAATGTACCGATATAATTTTACAAATGGCCTAGAAGAAAATCATCTTTTTAGCCTCTCACATGAAACAAACGGAGGTGAAATTAAGCGCAAAAAACTCTACAGATGGGGTTTAGGGGGTGAAGACCATTCTATCAAGATGAAAAATTATATAATTAAATAGGGTCGTTCCCATTTTAATATATTGTATTACTGAACCAAAATATAGGCAAAAATGGCACATAGGTTTTATGCAAACTAGCTGTTTGCCATGATGCTGCCTTTTCTACCTTTTTGATATGTTGTTGGGAGGTTTTGAAAACAAGTTACAGCAAGGAAAACCTTCTGTAGCAATTTGTCCAGGTCATACCGTTTAGACTGAGTGGACTAACCCCCCTACCATGCTCGTTAAGTAATTTATACTCCACAAAATTCCCAGTGCCATTAGATGTCTTTTTTTTTATGGCTGAACATGGACATAATTACTAGACATGTAAACCTTTTTTTATTATTTCATGTAAATTACAACTTATGTCACAGCACAAGTTAAAAAATTACAAATTTTCAACCAAGATCATTGAATTACTTTGTGAACAAACAAAATCTAAAATGCTGCCTCATTACACTACTACTAATAAGCACAAAAGAACTTTACCAAGTTGATGGTCGGTTTGTATATTGTAATGTTCATAATATGGACAACCACGATTATAGCCATTATTTGAAGTACTTGAGACGGTATGGTCTGATTTTGCTTCCTTAGCTAGTTAATTGCTGTTTTTTGAAAAGTTCTGATAGCAGAGCCCATGTTTTATCCAAATCCTTTATTTATGTACATAAAAACATGCAATTACCAATTTTGAAAATTTGCCTGTTTCAGAAGAAATATTGCGATTCTGAACAGTTGTGAGGTACTAGTCCCAAGATACGGTTCCCGGGTACTTGTCACAATGGAAAAACTGTAGTCACCAAAATGTTGTGTCAGATACCTCATATCTGGTGCGTGCTATGAGTATAGGGAAGTCATGTATAAAATTAAACACTGCTTTTCCCTTGTGAACTTCGTATATAACTGGGTTATATTGTTATATGTTACACTTGCTAGACATATCAAAATATTGAAAACTCACAAATGTAACAAGGCGTCACTTGTAGAGGCTGAGAATTCACAGTTTTGAAGGAGATGTTTCCCATTGGAGGTGGTGTGAGAAAGATTTTACTCATGACTCATTACTACAAAGGGTGACTTCTACCAGATCCAATGTTCAAATTTGACGAAACTTGTATATGTTTAGTCGGCGGCAGCAAGCAATACCTGTGCATGTGTTATCATTAATATTTGTTTGCTTGTGCATATTAATAAGCTCATTACTCCATTGCATATGTGAATTGGTCATGCTACCAAATGCGATGCCACCAGATCACAGGTCCAAATTTGACCCAACTTTGGTTGTGGGTAGTGTGATGCATATTAATGAGCTTTAATATTTGATATTTGCTTGATTGGCTCATTACTACAAAGGTGAACTTCCATCCCCAATGCCAAGTCCAATTTGTGATACATGAAACTTGGTACAGGTAGGTAGTGGTTTTGCAAGTAATAACATGCATTGTGGCATCATTATTTGTGCATATTATGAGCTCCATTTTCATATTTGCTTCCGGCCAGGGGATCTTGCTAGTTCACACTTGCCAGTATTTTTGTGTTTGAAAGTAAAAACTTATTATGTTAACAAAGGACACCCCAACCCCGGGTGTCTCGTTGACCGGGGGTGGCCGCAACACGCCACCCCATCCCCAACACCGCAACACCACCACCCAATCCCCAACACCCCAGCAACACACCCACCCCTCACCAACACCCCACAGCACAGGGTGTTGGGGGGGCAGGGGGGTTGTGTGTTGCGGGTTTGGTTGTTTTGCGGGGTGTTGGGGAGGGGTGGCGTGGTGCAGAACCACGCCCGTTCACGGAGACAAAACCGGATTTAAAACTTGGGATTTACTACTACAACATATTCACATATCACAGTATTTGTATGTGAAAAAGGGTTTGGTGGTTTTTTTGCTGTGCCTAAGTTGCCACCCTAATTTCTAACCCAAATTGTGTTTTGCTGTACATACACTAATCACTGTGTGAAAAAGCTAATAATTGATGTCATTTCATATAGAAAAAAAACAAATTTTCACAACTCTGTGATCAAATTTAGGATCTGGAATTTCTATTTTACACATAATACCTAGGGCGCAGACATGGTTTTGCGGGCACCTTGCGTCAGAAAGTTGTATGACCAAAAGTTCCTTGAAGTATGAAAGAATACCAATCTGAGTGGGGCCATTTTGTAGAACCTGGCTTGTTAAAGTGACCTTTGACACCAGGCAAAAGTCAACCCTCTTTTCAATTTATTTCAGAAATATATGACAAAATAGCTACAAACCTTCTGAAAATTGGTAAGAAACACCTCTTTTATGAAATATAAAATGACACTTGTACATTTCTCGGTTTAAAATAACTTCAAAAATAATTTCATCAATTTTAAAGGTGCTTGCCTGACTGTCCGTGTTTCATGGGCCTTGTTGTATACTGATCTGGAGTTCCGTAAGGGTACGATATGTAATTGGTGGAAAAGAAACCGGGTCCCACTAGTTCTCACTGATAGATTTTGGGCTTAAAAAATATGCTAATGAAGAGCTTAATTTGCATAATTAACGTAAATTTTCCCGCAAGGCTTGTTTACAAGTTTTCTGGAGTTCCGTATATTAAGGCGTATGATGATGTTGTAAACTGGTGGAAGGGAGCCGGGCTGGAGAGTTCTCGAACTGATTAGATTTCGGGCGTAGTCGGCCAAATTAAGTATGCAAATGAGCTAATAATTAATATGAAAAAATCAGCTAATTGCTTATAATTTTGAAACGGTAAATTGGATACTAAAAATTCCTTCACTGCATAGAAGCCATCACGGATCGAGCATATTTTTGCACTTTGAACGTGTGTGATAACATGTGGCTTAGGTATGCAAATGAGTAATTTAATATGCGTAATTACTGTATCTCTGAAACCGTTACATCGATAGGCAAAATCCTTTGCTACCTGAAAAGACTAGTCTGCATACATCTTTGGTGTGAATCATATTAGGTCAAAGTGCCATGTGGGCCAATTAAAGGGGCCATTTGTGATTGATGCAATTGATCTCATTAAATATGCGTAATTGCTCGATCGCTGAAAAGCGACAGGTGGATATGCAAATTTCTGTGTACATGGAGCAGGTGGTGTGTTGAGAGGGAGTAGGGTTGTTGGGAGGATGAGGGTGTTGGGGTGGTGGGTGGGGTGTTGGGCAGGGGTGGGTTGTGGTGAAGGGGTGTTGGGGAGGGGGGGGTGGGGTGGGGTTTGCGGGGTGTTGTGGGGGGGGTGTTGTTGCAGGGTGTTGCGGAGGGGGTTTTGGTGTTGCGATGGTGTTGGGAGGGGGGGGGCGTGTTGATGGGGGTTGGTGGGTGACTGGGGGGGGGTGTGAGGGGGGTGGGGGACGGTGGGGTGGGGGGTGTGAGGGGTGGGTGGGGAACACCGGGCCAGTCGGCCCCGGTGGCGTGAGCGGGGTGGAAGGTGGTGGGGGGGAGCAGGGGGGGGGGTTGGTTGAGTGGGTGTTGGGGAACGGGGTTGGGGTGTTGGCGGGGGGGGGGGTGAGGGGGTGGGGGGGACGGAGGGGGGGATGGCGGGGGGTGAAGGAGGGGGTGGAGGGGGTGGGGTGAGGAGGACGGTGGAGGGGTGGGGTGGGGGTGGGGTGTAGGTGTTGTGAGGGGGGGGGGCGGAGGGGGTGGGGTGTGCAGTGGGGGGGGGGGGTTGTTGTGGGTGTGGTGGGGAGGGTGTGGGGTGGTGGTGAGTGTGGGGTATGGGGAGGGGTAGGGTATTGTGGACCGGGGGCTTTAGGGTCTTGTGGGGGTGGTGGGGTATGTGGAGGGGGTGGGTTTGTGCGGGTGTTGGGGAGGGGTAGGGGTGTGGGTGTGTGTTAGCGAGGGGGGGGGTGGGGTGTTGCGGGGTTGGTGGTATTTGCGGGGTGTGTTGGGGAGGAGTGGGGTATTGCTGGGTGTTGGGGAGGGGTGGGGGATTGCGGGGTGTTGGGAGGGGGTGGGGTGTCGGGGAGGGAGATATCGCAATCCCTACACTGTATATGCTGCCACAACTGTTTGGAGACTCTTCTGTATTTCACACAATTGCAATCTGGTATGCTGCTCTTGTGTCTTAAGCTATGCGCGAAGAGCGAGACTGGTGGTTCGAGAACCACCTTTGTTTTTGATATCTTGGGAATTGAAATGATTTGAGGGCTCAAATTCAGGCCGACAATGAGAAAAAATACAGCCTGTAATCTTGATATTCAAAAATCGATACTACTTCGGGTAAATCCAGGGGGAGGTCCCACAAAGACGATCGAACACGCACCTTTAAAAAAAGAAAAAACCTAAAAAATTAAAAAAACCAACCCCCACCCCTTATCCATAGATACCCACAACCCCAATTGCTTTCACACCAACATTTGATTATACTAGTAAAAATTGACCTGGCTGATTTGACCATTTTTACCAAACAAAGTAATGTTGCATGGGATTTTTTTAAACAAAGGTTGTTAATGAAATTCAAAGAATCAGTGTATTGAGATAGATTATTGGGATTAAAAAACGTAAATCACAGACAACCTTCTGGTGACCAACAGGATTTTGACCTATGACCCTTGAACATAACAGGCCAGCAATAAAAATGGATTGTGATTTGAGTGATTTTTGTCCAATTTTTGACTAAACTGTCATGTTTCATCATTTTATCCAATTCTTTTATGGAAAACAAGTGTATTACTACTTCCGATTATTGGTTACAACGAACTTATGTTGTAGTTGTAGATTCATCAGGTTGGGCAGTTACCATGGCAACCACAATTTAAACCTTATTTTTAAGCCAATTTTCAGTCAATTTTGAGATAGAAAAATTGGTGGAAATGCTGTGCCAAGGTAAATGGCCCCACTTGAGAATTCTACAACTAGCAGGAAAGTTCTCGTATATTCCAACAACATCAGTTGTACAAAGAAATGTTTATATTGCAAAAAAATGATCAAAAATTATGAAAAAGTAATTTTTTAAAAGTGCAAATTTTGGGCCAAAGTGGGAGAAAAAATGACCAAATTGTGATTTTCTGTCCCCAGCAAGTTTCTTAGACATCAAAAACCGTAGGTCACAGAGAAGTTTTGTGATTGCACTTTTTTTGTCAAACATTCATCTGAATACACCTGGTATACATTTGTGTTGATTAAATCGCGTTTTTTACCTAGAAATATTCCTGTTTGTATATATTCAGGGGTGGAAATGGCAAAAATCAGATGGACCAATATTTGCATTGCAGTCAAATAGGCGGTGTGGGTGTTTGTGGTGGGGTTAAGGTTGCTACTTCTTGCTAAATAAGTGGTCATATTGCAGAAGAATTTTCCTAGGTTTTTTGAACCATGATTACACAAGTGTTTGTTGTATATTCAAATAGGAGGTGTTTCTCTTTAGTGTTTCTTTTCAGAAAATTTTCCTTAAATTTAAAATTTTGGTGAAAGAGGTTTTGACCTTCGTCCTTTCTGTGGGTCAAACGTCACTTTAACATCCACATCTGCAAGGACAGCTTCACCCAGAATTTTATTCCAAAGACTTTCAGGAACATTTTTGTTATATGAATTGTTGGAACAGCAGAGGTGTCCCAAAAACCCTTAAAATCAGGCCTTTGCCCCTAGGAGAAGTTTAGGGAATGTGAGTTGTTGCAACGTGAAATGATTTCCTTTGGAGATGAAAGGTATGGTGTATGACAACTGAGATTGAATAAATTAGAGCACCCTGCGCAGCGAGAAAATGAAGCCGAATCAGCGAGCCATGACGTCAAACTTACATCGTCTGCAATCACGATCTCATTTTATGGAAAGCCGCCGGCGTTGTGACCACTAAATATCGGGAGTGTAAACTACCATTTTACATTAACGAACCTTACAGACAGGTAGCCGAATATCGTCGGGAAACAAAAATAGGCGAGGGTGTTATTTCAATTACCGCAAAAAGGGGTGACATTTTTTGATCAACAGCCTTTACGCTGCTGTATTCTGCTGCCAGGTCATCGCCACCTTAATTTCCACAACGTTGGCCGTTTGCCTAACCCATTACCAGCAATCTCCCCTAATCCCCTTCCTAAGTGTCAAGTAACAAAAAAACGAGAGTCCAACGTATGATTGAGGGCTTTGTGATAAGATTTAACTAACATTCGTAAGTTTAGCGTGTTTTTTATCCCCCTTTTTGTTTTTTGTTACATGAACTGAATATTCATAGTATTGACCATAAAAACCCAAAAATCCCCCTGATTCAGCAACATTCATAATTCAGGAAAGTGTTCTCTATTTTGGTGCCCAAAAACTGGCTTCATGGTCAGCAAAATAGGCAACACTTTCCTGAATGAATTTATTTTGATTTAGGCGTGTTTGTCCGCTTCATTCATTTCATGAAATCATGGTAATATAGGATTGTTTTTTGAAATTGAATAAAATATATATTATTTCCCTAAAACCCACAATTTCCTGTGAACAAACAAGTGCCTTTTTTTAAAAAAGTTTACTTTTGGTGACGTTGTTCTATTTTGGGCCTTTATTTCCGAGCAGAAGGTTTAGGTTGTTTGTAAACAAACTGGCAAAAACCCTGCCAACAGTCGCGCGCTCTAATTTTATTCAAGCTCATTGGGGTGTAATAATATTTGTGTGAGATACATTGATGCTGTAAATGGGAGCGAGACCTGTGTCCTTTAGCAAACTAATGGGGATTCTAAGGAGGGACCGAGAGAGGCAAGATGAGAGTGATGTGTGATGTGCAGTGAAATTTAGTGATAGAAGAAGACTTAGGCTTGATACAGATGTTGGGTTTGAAGAAGCAGTGGAGTGGACCGGTTGGCGAAGGTGAATAGTGTGCGTTTGGTATTGGCATGTGCTGAGGGAGGATGACGGGCGTGTGTTAAAGAAGGGCTTTTCTGAGTTCGAGGTGTGGTGGTTAGGAGGACATCCAAAGAAGAACTTGGAAGAAGCAAGTGGAGAGGAGATAAGGAGGTTTGGGTTGAAGAAATGGAGGATCATTGAATCAGGTGAAGTGGAAGGAGGGAGTAAGTCGGTTTGCTCTGCGAGTGTGAGGTGAATCAGCCACCCTTTGTTCGCGGGGACAAGACCGGTTTAAGCTTTGATTTACTACTACTTAATAAAGTATCCCTAGTGGGCTTGCTATACTATACATCAAGGTTTAACTGCAACCAACAAAATCTAGTTAATCTCAAGACGTTGGGATTGAGCAGTTTCCTGGTTACTATTATTATTTTTAGTTGACTATTTTTAATTAATACCAAAAAGTAATAAAGAAATCGTCTGATGAGTCTTCCTTTACACCCACAATGACAGTATTTGTATCCCATTTAATTCTCATCCAAAATCAAGTATTTTTGTATGCTTTAAATCTATACAAAAATATTTTTTACTCTTTGTATGTTTAATTTTTGAGTAATAAATAAACAGTATTTTGTTCAACTGTTTCATCATTATACAAAATTAGTGTATTTAGTGTTTTAAAGTCACTACCAGTGATTCACCTGAAAGAGTCAAAATATTTGAATTTTGGCAGGAATAAATTAAAAGTGAAGTAATAAGTTTGTACAATTGTCCCATAATCTTTATCTTTTCCAACTGAAAAATTGAAGAAGGGAAGAAAACCGCAGTGTTCAAAGATATGAATCTCCTTTCAATATGTGTTGTCATTAAGCGTCGTACGAACATTCCGATTTTGCCTTATGAGGTTGAATTTTGATCTTATAATTTTGCAGGTATGTTAGGATATCCCGACTTTTTACACACATGCAAAAATCTGATTTTTTTGATGATTTTTTTTTTTTCACATTTGCAAATCACACTGATACGGCCTCTAAATAGGGGCATTTCAGGATCATCAGCCTCGTCTCCTTAACCATTTTTACTCTCACCCCCTGAAATCTCCCCCCCCCCCTAAAATTTTGCTTTTTTTAATTTTGTTATTAAAATACTATTTCCCATTTATTACTATTTGAAACTGATTTTAGTAATTTTGGATAGTTTTAAGTTTTTTACAAATAAATTCAGATATTTCTGATGCACTCTCATTTTGATTTTGTATTCAAATTATTCCTTCAAAGCGTCACAGATTGCTTGAATTCAAACATCATTTTTAGCCTAATTCCCTTTCGGGTCCACATTTTGGACTAAAATAGCCACAAAATTTAAATAACATATCAATCCACCCATTCTTTTATTATGCGAAATGACACCAATTGCTACATATAAGCATATACATAGATATTATCACGCGAATCTCTAGATTCGGCCCGTAGCCAAATCGAACGAAGCACAACGCATTGGTTGGCCGCACTACCCCTCCTATATAACCGCCTGTAATTAGCTGGATGAAAAATTTCCTCCATGATTATTCCTGATCTGTCCCCACTTTGCCGCAATGTTCGCTTTTGCTGTTGCTCCGTTACGGCTGATTTAAAACGCGAACATTACTTGAACGCTCAGCATGTGTTTACTCATTTTAGTTTTTTCTTTTCCATCAATACAAACAAGGAAGTGCTAATTTAATCCTTTTTTTTTGCTGTCGGGTGTTCATAGTCCAGAGTTTTTTTTTTTAAAAAAAAAAAAAAAAATGAAAGCTTAAAAAATAATTAAAATTTGCCAGGGAATAAACTTAACAAAGTGAAGGATATTTGTAGAATTTTTAGTTTAGTTACATCTTAGTTACTTTTTCCAACTGGAAAAAACGGCAGGGCTGCAGTAATTCCAAGATATGAATTTTCCATTCAGTTTAGGTGTTGTACAAGTGTTCCTTCGACAGTAATGCCTATAATATCTGATATTGTTCTTATTGTTGCTTCTAGTCTACATGTTTGCAGGGTATGTTAGGAGACTCTGTATTTGTTAAAGACATGTAAAAATCTGATTTTTGATGATTTTTTTTTTATTTTCGGATTTAAGCATATCACTGATAGTTCTGCATGTTCAAATTAAGAAGCATGCCAAATCTATAAGGCTTTGTTTTTGTTTTGTTTCATTTGGGTAAACAAAAATTCAAAGAAAAAAACCACCATAAATTCATAAAAGTTAATCTCCAATTCAATCAAGTCTTATAGAGTTAAAAATTGGATTTTATCCCGTTCAATACAAGTCTTATATAGCGGTGGAATTTTGAGAATTTCAACATTCATGGGCGAAAAATGACGCGTCCTCCCTCGCTTCAGTTAAAAAAATTCTCATCCCCTGAGCTTCCCTGTATTTTATATATTGATCCTTCTTCTTCATTCTTCCCTCTTCCTGTTGAAACTTTCATACCCCTCTCGCTTAGGGGCTACCATTTTTTTTCGTCTGCCCCGTATAGGGCCTCAACCCCTCATTCCCCTGGCAAAATAACGAACTTTCCCTTACGAAAAAAGGCTTGCATGCATGACTTGTATGAGCGTCTTCTGGCTAACGAGACCATGTCCTGATCAAGACATTGTCATGTCTCAAAACAGGTTTCCAAGAGTGTCTGTTGATACAGTGTAAGGCGTTTGAAGTCGATTGTTATGTTCGCCCCGTAAATCTTGTGAAATGTAATTGTAGTAAATTTTTAATCAAAGAAACAGTTGCAAAATCATTTTTAAATATAGGATGGTGGTTTTGACACATATTGTACACTAGCATGCTGAAGGTGGTGCTGGCATGGTTCTTCAAAATTACGACTAATGAAATAATTGAACAATGAAATAGTTGCCTCAATGCTTTGCAAAAAAGTCGGAACATAATCAACATTGGAATTTCATTTGCCTATGCAAGTTCTCTTTTATTATTCCCCTTAGCTCCCCTTCTTTTTACTGTTTAATTTCTTCCCAAGTTTCGTGCTGTCCGCTTTGTTTAATCCTTTAGCTCTTATCATCCTTTTCTGGGATAGGTGTGCGTCGCCACTCAAATTCATCGCGTACAACCCTTGAATCGCGCATGATGAGATTAGCGATGTGCTTGTCTTAAGCGTCCTGCGTGGTGCTCTGTAAACGGTTCGAAAGTAACAGCAGCATTATCTGCCTCCACTGCCCAAAACGCGCAGGCACAGGCACCTTCTAGCGGCCTTCGGCGCTAATAGGATTTCTGTGAGCATATAAATAAAGAGAACCCCGCAGCAGATTGGGCACCAAATTCATTAATTATCTGAGCTCATGCATGACTAATATAAATTATGGGACCATTATTAATCCTCAGGCCCCTACCCTTCAAGTGATATATGATAAGTGATGCTTAAAATATCCAAAATATTGAAATTGGCAGGCATAGCTTCAAAATTGAAGATAATTCTGTAGGAATTCTCAGAGTTTTTTTTTCAACAGAACGCTGCCAGAAAAAGAAGAAAACGGCATGTTTAAAGAGGACATGAAGTTAAGAAAGAAGTGCCCCCAATTTTTCTCAAAACCCGTTTTTTACATATTTGGATGTTACCATTGTATTAGATCAACCTGAAAGAATAAGCCGAATACGCCGTACGATGATGATTTAGGACTTTGTCGTGCACGACAGAAAGTCAAACCATAGTTTTCTATGGGAACAATTATGATAGCAGGCCAAGTTCAAAACAAGTTTGTGGTTTTCTTTTGCACCTGTTTGTCCAATAAACCTTCGAACCGTTCTCGGTAGGTGGTCTACAACCGATCCGTGAAATTGTATCCTAAAAAATCAAAAAATTCTCCTGTACTTTAAAAATGGACTTTCCATTCAGTTAGTGTTGAAGTAAGTGTACGTGGAAAGGAATGACCAACAATATCCGGTTTTTATGTTATTAGGTGCTGTTGGTGTTATCATTTGCAGGGTATTTACTTTACCCGTACTAATAGTGCAGTTATGTCACAGCAAACAGGCCACGACCTTTTGACACTACCACGATCATTTGACATCAATCATTCATAACTTTGACTTTTGGCAAAATTGCTTTCCACAAGAGGCCAAACCAAATCAATGATCAATATGTGCTATGGATGACTAATTACCACTCACTGAGACCAGTGTTGCCCAACCGCTATTTGGTAGCCCAACTGGGCGGCTTTCGCCTACTCCGCCCCGGACACTGCAAAGGCCCAGAGCGAATTCGCGAATTTTTGGGCTACTTTTCACTTCTGTCCGCAATCTCTACCCTGCGACTTTGTAAGAAGGTAGTCAGCACAAAATGAGATAATTGTGGTTTGGCTTACCGTTACATAAAAATAGCACAAAGAAAACAAACTCGGATCATTACCGACCCTGACCTTATCGCTCGATACCACCCACGGGGTAAGTGTGCATCCGTGTATGACGGATGACAAAGCCTCCTTTCATCAATGGCAATGCAAATACAAAGAAAATTATGGAGGAGCAACTCTGTAAGACAATCAGATAAAAACCAGATTAGCCTAAGTAATTAACTTGCACTTGCACAGCAGGTACATTACGCGTAGGCCTATCGAAATGAATGTTCCTAAAGGGCTTAAGCTGGTGCAACTTGAAGCTCTATCTTCTGAAAAGGCGCAAGTTTAGATCAATCAATCGTCACACTCCGCGAGGTACATTTCTCTCCCTCACCACCAAAGAGGGATCACTCAAGCGGTGCTGTTAAAGGCCGCTCAGAGATTTCCTGTGAGGGCGCCCCCAATTTTCAAAAATGTGTTTTTTTGCATGTACATAAATGCTGTCCATTCGAATCACTGTGTGAAATGGCTAAGATCAAATCGAAGTCTTTCATAATAGAAAAATCACAACTTTGTTAAACATTTCCGGATCCGGAAGTTGTTGTTATACCCAGTATCCTATGGCACTGTTTTGTACCATAAAGTTTACTGCATCAAACGCAACCCGATTCATCTCAAACTTTGGAATTACATTCTAGGTGACTATCTTTAGTTCTAGTGATTATTTTTAATTAATATATTAAAAATTTTATTCACTAAATTTCTAGTCAGACGTTAAGTTCTACTTTCTACGATCACGTGGAGTAAGGGGGAGTTGGAGGGACTCTTAATCTAGGCTTAGGTTCATTTATTTGAAACTGATTTTTTATTTTTGTATGTTTATTTAGCAAAGAACACTCATTGAATTCTTTTTATGCTATATAAAATCTATTAACATTTACATTTTCCTCCTCTGTTTCTCTATACATAAAATTTATGTAATTCGATATTTCACGATGTTTAAAGGTGCCTTTGTTTCCGATTTATATGTGTTTTGTGTTCTCTACTTTTATATGAGATCCTGTCACTTGCACATACACCCCATCAACTACCGTGGGAAACAAACTCCGTTTCTGTGTACAATTTGAATTTGTATCCTAGTATTACCTTCGATTATTCGATGTAATCAATTGTATAATATTGTTATATTTTTTATAATTGTATAATATTGTTGTATTGTAAGAATTGTTAAATATTGTTATATTTTCATTTTGTCAAATATTTATTTAGCACAGTTATACGTGAAGTTGAGCAAGTTATCTGTACAATTTGAAATTTGTTATTTTATGATTTAGATATTTCGATGTATAATGGTACATTTTTATCATTCCTTAACAAAGATTGTACTGGTGTTCATTTATTTATTGAGAGCTGAATTTATTTGATTTTTATTTTGTATAGGTATGTTAGGCACAGAAAGTTCATGAATTATATTGTATTTTAGGCCTATGTATTTTATCATTTGTCTTTCTTTTCTCTGTACATTTAAAATTTGTTAATTCCCATACAATTGATATATTTTTAAGACTTTTCTTCTTTCAAACCTTTAGTTGTAGTTCAAGACAAACCCCAACGTACGTATTTCTAGCTACTCTTTTCTCTGGACTTTACATAAGTTTCTAAATTTAAGACCCGTAATGAATAGTAATATATTTAAAGTGCATTTGGTGATTCAGCACCTTCTGGTTTAATTCATTGATCACTAGATTCCCTGAGAAAAAGCTTATTTTCATCAAAATTTGAGCTGATCCCGATCTTGCGGTTTGTGTGAATGAGCAATTGCTCGTTTCTCACGGTCCCATAGGCTACTGTGTTGTAATTTCTGTCCGTTCGGACAAAAAATACAATTGCGAATTTCTTACAGATGCGACCGAATTGCACGTAAGATGGGGCACACATGGATTACTCAGGGTAACGTTCGGATGATTATAAAAATCTCAACATTTTTAGGTGAATCGGGGGGACGAGGCTGTGGATCACGAAAATGCCCCTTTAATGCAATGATGTTATAATGATGCAATATGTAATAAATTTTTTTTTTTGTACTAAAAATGAGTTAAGATCGAGTCCAACATGATATTAACAACAAGAATTGCTGGTTTGGACCCTTCCACATGTTCAATTTTGAGCACTGTAATGTTGGCGCGACTGTTTTCGGCGTTTGGGCGACTTTTCGTGAATCCACCGCGCGAATGGGCTTGAGAATTTTGGAAACCCTGATGAGCATGAACACTGTACTTTTTGGGCTGTGTTGGGCCAATAGAAGGTTTTTTTTGAGAAGGACACAGGGCACATTTTTCTAGTGACCCCTTCAATCAAAGTTGGACACCAATTAGAATATACGTTTAGCGTGTATATGAGCTGGGACGAAAATGCTGCGTATGAATGGTTTTCGATAGACAGCGCCTTGAACAACCACTTCGCGTCTGCCTAACCAGTGGAATTTTGCCATAGGAATTAAACATGGCAAATTAGGAGGAGTCTATGGCTTTATTACTTCTCAAAAATTGCCCGGTCGCACCACTTTTATAGCTCCTTTTGGATGACGTTCCACATATGTTTTAGTAATATTTTCTAAAACATATGCTGGTACGAGCAAATTTGGTCAAACACTTTTCCCGTAGCGAAGGAAAATAGCGCATGCCCTATCGTGTTACTGCAGGCTCATGCAAGAGGTCACGGGCCCATTGTGGCAGTGTGTGGATGCTGAAACGGGACCCTATGTGCAAGTGTTGTAAATAGACATGCAAAAATCTGATTTTTGAATTTTTCGCTTTTCTGATTGAGCAAATCACTGAATGCCTTTAAAAGTGAGCTTATTTACTAGTGCTCATTTTATTTAATAATTAAATACAAAACCAAGACCACAGTCTATTATTTTTTTTTGAAAAATATGTTTATTATCACAGGTTTGAAACTAATATGTTGTAAGCCAATATTTTCGCGGAGATATTTTTGCGGTTTTAAGCAGAGATTGTACATTGCATGGGTTGTTGAATGTGAATTCCGGATTGAATTTCACATATGTTTTAGAATATTTTCTAAAAAACAGTATTGCTGGTAAGAGAAAAATTTGGTCCAAAAACACTTTTCCTGTAGTGAAGTAAAATAGCGGCACATTGCCCTATCAGTTACTGTGTGGCTATTGCAAGAAACGGTCACGGGCCATTGTGGCAGTGTGGGATGCTGTATGGGAAAAAGGACCCTATGTGCAAGATGTGAAATAGACATGCAAAAATCATGATTTTTATGTTTTCGATTTTCTCATTGAGCAACTCACTGATAATGCCTTTAAAAGTGAGCTTATTTAATCTTTGTCATTTTATTAATAATTAAATACAGTTTTACATTAAATAATATAAAATTTTTTTGAAAAATATTGTTTATTATCACAGGTTGATTGAAACTAATACTGTATAAGCCAATATTTTCGCAGACAGCTATTTTTGCGGGTTTAAGAAGATTTACAGTTCGCGGGTTGTTGAATTCGCGGTTCTGTTTGGGCTAATGCTCTATATAAATAAATTTATTTTCGCGGAGGATGCCATATGATCGTTCTGGAAATCAGCGCGAAAATAAAACCACTGCGAA
Source organism: Ophioderma brevispina (assembly GCA_023653785.1). Lineage (NCBI taxonomy): Eukaryota > Metazoa > Echinodermata > Ophiuroidea > Amphilepidida > Ophiodermatidae > Ophioderma > Ophioderma brevispina. Next base: position 39,458 of record JAMKCH010009986.1, read on the forward strand.
AAAATTTCAGCTATACAGTAAAAACATGTACAAGTATATGAAAAAAACAAAAAATTTGCCACAAGTTGTTGTTGTCACATCTTATACTTTGATCAGCTATTATCTTGGGAACCGAGAGTGAATTTTTGGATTTATACTTTAGCAAATCAATGATTAGTGCCTTTTAGTTGCTTCTATGGGGGTTAGACAAAATGAACGTGATAATACACTGAAAAATGTTCAAAAGTGTGGGGGGGGGGAAGAAGAATAGGGTAAAATTACCTCTAAAATCATTGAACCATAGGCATAAGTGAGATGTGTAGCTCATCTTACTTTCTATATTGCTCTACTCTGCAAAATTTGCAATGGCTTCTACTCGCATGAATTTGGCAAAAATTAGTACTTTTTGTCCATAAATGGACAGCAGCAAAATGCGAACCGTGGCCAATGAACACCTTGAAAATTGAGGTTACAAACAGAAGGAGTTAACTCAGCAATGAAAGAAAAAAGAAATTTGCTTTTATAATTAAAAATGTTCTTGTTTAATCTGAAGTTTATAAATGTTTGCTTACAGTTACCAGATATGAGCTTAATGAGATGTTTACATTTTGAGTAATGAATAGTGGCTTAGTGAGAAAATATTAAATATCACATTTCTCAAAAGCAGCTATACAGTAGAACTAAAGAAATTTCTTTAACATTTCTTCAGGTGTGAGTTACGTTCTCTGTTGTTGTCAAACCCTCAAAGTGAACTTTTGCCCTATAACATGAAAATGCTCTCAGAAGAAATCTGAAATTTAGAAATACAGTTTTCTAAAGGATTATTCTAGTTGAATCAAACAAATGAGAGGATTATGAAATGCACCTTTAATTCTTATACAAATATTTATGCGGTTGAAAGCTAAATTGACAAAATCAAAAAAACTGTCAAATACAATTACGTGCACCGAATCCATATTGAATTTTTTCTTAATGTTAAGATTTTGCATGGCTGTATCCTATTATTTGCTCTAATGCATTAAGGTATCCAAGATTATGAATAGTTCATATTATTTTAGACAGTATTTCATTTAATTTTTGTATTCGATTGTTTAAAATTAAAAACAGTTAACTTTTCGCTTCGTTTCCAGACATTTAATGGTGGTGGGTCCTATAGATGGCTCAAGAGTGAGTTAAATATGAATGAAAAAATCGTTGTGTGCAATTATTGGTAACAGTAAAAGAAATAAAACAAATGGAGTGTTTTGTTTAAAAATTGCATTGATCATGTTGGTTTTAGCTGTCAACATATGTAAAAATCCACAAAAATACAGCATTTTTTATATTTTTCCATTTTGCTCTTCATTTTCCAAACCCCTACATGCTATTTCCCATTTTCTTTGCAGATTAGGAAAGCTGGTGTAACTTTTCCATGATGTCCATGCCTGCGAGTATTGTGAAACGTTCATAACTCCAAGATATGGGATTTTTTCCTAAAAATCTATTAAAATCATAGCTTTTGGTTTAAAAAATGCCCATATTTTTAAATTATTGATATTTCCATGTTACCCGAGCTAGGGTAAATCATGTAAATGTACACCAACTTTCATAAACTGCAAAGAAAAATAGAAATTGATGTCGTGGTTTTCAAATGTAAAAATATTGAAAAATGCTGAATTTATGAATTTACATATCTGACAGCTAACCATCATTTAAATAGAGAGGAGGGTTAACAAATGTCATGATCATGTTTCATTGGTTTTATTCTAACCATCTATTGACAACATTATATTTCATTAATCTTTTTGTTAGCTTACTAAGGTAAGGTCCCATAATAATGCCCAAAAAAACTACCAGTGTTTTAATTCCCATGCCACTTCTAATATTCCAATACTGATTAATTGATAGGCATTTTATAGGCATGAAATAAACTAAGCCTGCTGGCTTGTTCTGATCGATTCAGGTTCGATTCAACAAGCATACCTTTATTCTTTAATTAAAGGAAATTTACTTGGTATACATCTATAGGCACATATATTAATGAATATATCCCTAAATATGATGTACAGGATGGTTGCATGGTCTTGGAGATTCCTCTTGCGAAGAAACAATAATTTTTTCCCGCTTAACTTCGAAGCAGTAAGTAGCAAGTATGACGATTTAAGGAGGAAGCCGCCACGTTTTAATTATTTACGCTATCGTTTTGCCACAAGCCATGTTTAGTCTTTCACACCAATTGAAAGATGATCGGTGTTAGTCAAGTTCTGGTCTGATGAAAGGATATCGCGTTTACTGTACCATTGAATTAAAAACCACAGCTTAATTTAACGTTTTCCTTTGTTGAATATATAAAATTTATCAAAATTGGCATACATTTGCTGCTAATTTTTATAAACTTTTGAGCTGGATTCTGAGGAAATATAGTTTTTAAAATAAAATTAGGAGGAGGACACTTAAATCATACAAAGAAGCGCTACGCGGTCATTGAAAAAGTACGTAGATTGCCTGACCCGGCGCATTAGGGGGGTTCGAACATTGCTCTCTATACAATGGATTGAGGCAGACCTGGGCTTCGTAATTGAAGACCACTGAGGGCCAGTTGGTCATCCAAAAAAAGATCCCAAGCAGGTGGTTAAGAGCGTTTTAAAGGCCGGCATTTATAAATACAAAATTGTTCCCATTGGTTGAACGTGGAAAAGTAAGCGACCCCATAACAGACTATACAGAAGCAAGCCAATTCAGTTGAGCTCATTGTATTGCGCGTATGGGTGCATGTCTCTAAAACGTGCATGACACCCGGGATACAACTTCTGTTTTAAACATGTGTCTCTGGAAAATGAGTAGTGGGTTCAGTAGACCAAGATGCATGGCTCATTGCTCCTCATTCATCTAATATACAATTTACTGTTGTGTAGCAATCCATGTATAGAGATAAGTGGGTTAACAGTGCGACTGCGATAAAAACTAAAGATTACGCGACCCCCTTTCAAATTGTCCACGTTTTCATGGATTGTTAGTTTTAGGCCAACTAAAACCTTGGTTAATCACAAAATGATATCTAAACACCCCTCTAAACATTTTTAGCATATCATGAGGTTTTAAAAAAGTTGTAGGTTTCTTGCAATAAAAAAATTCTTAAACGAACTTCGCTCCTATCCTTTGTGTGCTCACGAATGTTCAAAAAAGGCTGAGGCTTGGTGTGGCAAACTGCACGTGAGATATGCGCGTATGGGATATATTTTCGCTGGCTTCTGTTCGGTTGCTGCGGAGTTGTAAATATACTAAACGGGAAATAAAATGGTAGCTTCATGATCTGTTGTACGGTTGGGTATATTGGTCGGAATAAATCTGGATGTTTTCGCAGGAATAACTCCCAATGGCCATGAAAACCATCTGGTACGTTTATTTGGGATATTTCATTATATATGTGCCTAGATTTAACCGCTTAAGCAGGGCCAAATGCTTGAAGATGATAGCAATATTCATAGCCATCATTTTAATCAGTACCCTTGCACGGTTTACATCACAACTCTAAAACTATCGCTGTCATATTCAAAAAGATCAGAAAATGATTTGCATGCCCTTACACACAATTTTATGCAATAGAGCTACTTTTTTGCATGTTAAACAGGGCATATTTACATATTCAAGCATGCTATTCATTAAAATGTTTTACTTGAATTTGACATATTCAAAGAATATTAAAAGGATGACTCAGAGATTTCTCTAGGATGGCACCCTCAATTTTCAAAACAAATCAGGGGTTTGGCATATACATAATGCTTGTCCTATACTAATCCCGGTTGTGAAATAGCTAAACACTATGAGCTAGTAAAATATTCAATTCCATTGGCACAGTCAGTAGCTTTCATTCACCAGTATTTAGAAATAACACCCTGGTTTTTGGGTATGATAAAATGATACCAGGACATACATGAGTTAAGTTCATGTCAATGTATTGACAAGTACAACCCACTGAAACTGTGTCCTTGGTGGTGAACTATTGGAACTCATAGGGTAAGCTCAAAATCAAAGTCCGTCATATAGAAAATCACAAAATTGGTTCAAAATTCCGGAATTCGGAATTTTTGTTTAAACACAGTATCCCTTGGCACTGCATCCATACATAAATGTTACTACATGAAAACGAAAAACCGATTTGTCTCAAACTTTGGAAAAATTGAGCATTTTCAGGCGATATCTTTAGTGTCAGTGAATATTTAATTATTACCACCAAAAATTATATTCAATATCTGAGCCAGCCCTTAATTAAAATGGTATTATACTTGACAAACTGATACAAGCAGGACAGACAGAATTTTAAGTTTGTAACATTTTTAAGAAATTACAGATTGGTTGATTATTGATGTCATGAATAAGCAAAAAGAATTGTAGACACCTTTTTGCCCAACTTCCCTACCTAGCTAAGTTTCGTTCAGATTTGCTGCATCTACCAGTGATGAATGCCCATTGTTGTAGGGGAAAATGGCTCAAATGGAAAGAACATGTGCATTGCATGCACCACACATGCCATATACATCCAAATGAACATATACATGCACATACAGACACAACACACCAAACTTTACTCTCTCATGCATACACATTTTTTTTACACAATATGCACACACATACACCAAATCACCACAACCTTGGCACATTTTAAAAGTATTATGACTCCCGCCAACCCTAATGGTCACTACTATATAATTAGGCTGTTGAACATTTTTTACCAGCACATCACTAGAAGGTACCTGAACCACCACCTGCACCCTCCACAAACACATTCACCAAAACACGGGGTTCAAATTCCAGCATGGGCATGCACCAACAATTGGAACTTGGATCTAATTCAAAAATGGTTTTTCTTAGTCTAATGGGGCCCATCCCTTTTTTGAAATGGCAGGGGATTGATCAGCTAGGACAAGCCTTTACCAGTGTTGGGTTAATTTTTTAATAAAATAAGAAAACATTAAAAATATTGTAAATTTTTGCAAGATCTTTTGAACTGGAATGCAGATAAACTTGGAACCAGTAGGAGCATTGTTGGTAATTGACTTGAAACAATGTACACCCAAAACATACCGACCTTTTAAGTTACTCTGATATAGGGTGTTATGAGGCCCTTTGTTCTCTTCATGTGCTTCCAAGTTTAATCTGAGCTTGGAAAAGCGGCAAGTGACAGATGAGTGAGTAGTGATTTGAGCGTAGTTTAGTTGGCCCAATGGAGTTGCATGGTAGAGTAGTGAAATTCCCAGACGATCCATCATTCCTGCCAACTTTTGAATGGTGCCTTCCTAAACAAAATAAAATCAACAATATTTCTTAGCATTGAGAAAATAAAGTAGCCTAAAAATGTAAAAAAAAATTGAATTGCCTTAAGGTCAGATTTACATGCATATGAAAACATTTAAAGGAGAACTGTTGCAAAGAATAATATAAAAAAGTTACTCTATAAAAATAATTATTGAGCACCATATCGGAATGGTTTCATCGAAAAATGGAAATATTAAGGATTCAAAAATTAAAACATTTTGTCTGAGCACGACGCTATTTGAAATTTGCGCTAGTTGTATATGGGAATGTATTATGTGTTATGCGAGACACCTTTCACACATGGCGCTTTATAATGTGTAGCAGTATGCCACCAAATGTATGATATGGCAAAACATCGCAAATAGTTAATATTCAGCCTCGTCTCGCACCATTGGAAAATTCGCAGGTGTCTTCTGAAGAAATCTCATATAGCGGCGCGAGCAGCAATAAGAAATGTGGAAAATAGATAAGCTCAAATTGATGTTAATGTAGAAGATAACAATTTGAATTAAAATTCCAGGAGTTGGATTTTTTGTTAACACTGTTTCTTACTGCATCAAAACGAAAAATCTGATTTATCTTTAAATTTGGGAATATTAAGATTTTAGGGAACCTCTGCTGAAGGGGGGAGACCAGATTTTATATCAAGGGGTGGCTGTATGTTTGTTGGGGCAGCAGGGTGGTTGCAGCAGCAGCAGTGCTATGTTAGTGTGGTTGTAGGGAAGGCAGGAGGTAGGTCATTAATCCTTTCGCAACAATTAGAACGCTGAGTGTTTCTTGCAAATAAATTACTTGAAAATTACGTTCGGTTCATAAAAAATGAAAAATCCATAAAATTAATTCGGTTGTGAAAGGGTTAAGTTAACATTCGGGGAGTGGTGCATATAGAACCTTGGTGAATTGCACCTTTACCTAGTATCAATGTTTGGGTGTTCAAAACGGGCCATTACACAATATATAGGAATTGCGCACGCAGTGTGTTGTTCTTTCTTTCCTTCTATTTGGGCCCCCGCCAACTTTGGTAGGCGAAGGGGGGGGACTATAGAAATGCTTGGCGTCCGTGTGTGTGGTGCGTGAGTGTGTGTGCATACGTATGCGTGTGTCCCACGAGGATATCTGGAAATAAGCATGTATGGTTGTCCATCTTCGCAACATTGTGTCATCGAGTAGCGGTTGGGGGGATACGAAGTGGGTCATGGGTCAATGGTCAAATGAGGTTAAAAAATATGGTCAAAAATAGGGCAAAATTAAAATTGCCTCTATTACCTTGTCAACACGATTTCTTTGATCTAAGCAAGTATGGGTTGTCCATCTTTGCACCATAGACGTAGCTTAGTAGGGCGGCGGATGATTTCGGAGATGGGTCATGTGCAATGGGTTCAAAGGTCAAATGTGGTTTCAAAATTACTTTACAAACCTTGGTAATTGTGGTCACGGATGTGTTTGAAAACTTAGTGAGTGTGCTCAACATTCGGAGCCAACAAATTTTGGAAGGTCATTCCAAGGTCATGAGGGGTAATTCAAGGTCAATCCCGAAACAATATGGTTAGATGATGAAATGGTCCGGGGGGGTGCGATAAACATCATATGCCAAAAATTTTGAAGGTAATTTAAAGGTCATGCGGGTCATCCCAGGGTCAAATCACTATGCATGGTCGTATGGTCATGAAACTGGTGGGGTGCAGTCAACATTTAATGCCCAATTTTTTTCAAAGGTCCTTTCTGGTCATCCTGGGGTCATCCAAGGTCAAATCACTGCAAATGGTTGTATGGTCATGAACTTGGTGCGTTTGGTTCCACATTCACTGCTGAATATTTTAAAGGTCATTTCAAGGTTATGTGGGGGCATCCAATTCAAACACTACAATGGTTGTATGGGCATGAAACCTTGGTGGGTGTAGTCAACATTGATACCAGAATATTTCATCTGGGTTCATCCAAGGTATTGAAACTGCGATGGTAGGAGCCCTCTCTGGTTTCCATCCAGCCTTCCGGTGATCTTTAGTTTAAGTTATTTCCTCCTTTCATTTACCACGACGAGCGGGGGACCTTTGTGGTTCGCGAAAACCGACCTTGTTTCTATTTGTGTGATTTTATTTTGCTTGGTAGTGTGTGTTGTGTGTGTGTGTAGGTGTGCAGGCTTCATGTTTTTTTCACAGAAATTAATCCAGATATTTTACTGACATAGTGGATGAGGGCCAAAAGTAAAAACCCTCATTGTAGCTTGTTCTGTTATCTGTGAAAAGAACAAAAAAAAATGTTTTATAGTGGACCTCATCTTTATCGGCCAGGCTGAGATCGCAATTTGGGCCTAAAAACACCTAAAATTGTTTACTTATTGATATGGTAGCCAGGGAGCATTCAAATGTGTTGGTATAGGAAATTGCAACCTTGAAATGATTTTTCTCAAAAATTTTGTTTGACCAAAAAGAAGGCATTTCAATTTTGACGTGAAAAAGATCAGCTCAGAAGGTAGGATTTATAACTAAAAAATAAAAACACCTAGCCTGTTTTTTTTAGATCCTTTCACACCGAAAAATAAATACTTGAATAGAATTCGGTTCAAAAATGAAATCCTAAAATTAATTAGGGTGCGACAGGATAACGATTGTTTTTCCATAGAATTCCACTACCATACCCTTGGGAAGATTTCCTCTTTTTGTTTTTTTGGGGTGGGGCTGCCAGCATAACGGCATGACACTTGGCAATCTGCTGTGCATGTGTATGTGTCACTAAAATATTATTAAATGGAAACGCAGCGATTTGCTGATCCGAAACATTCAAAATTGGTATTTTGGTATTTTTGTTTACCGTCATGGGATTTGCTAACATAACCGGCAAGGGTTGGCGGGAAATCTGTGTATTAAAGGAAAGGAAGTACCTTTTATCTGATCTTAATTTATAAGTGCGTATCAAATTCCTGACTTGAGATCAAAAAGCCATTTCCCTGTGAAAATATCCCAGATTTAAAGCATATATTGTGCACCATGACATGTACAGTTTGAACTCAAAAACAAAATTTTACTGATCTTTGTTTATTGTGTACTGGTGTAAACCACAAATCAGCTGTTAGTGTGATTTGAGACGGCATCGCGTGGTCTTTTTGCTGGAGACAACATGACAATTTCCTCAAATAATTATTTTTTCATAATTGGTGTTGTGTGCCTACATTCTAGTCAGTGGAATAGCCAAGGGGGGGAAGGGGGCCGCGGCCCCCCAATAATTGATTTCGTCGGTTGAGGTGAGCCTGTTGGTGGTTCACTTGAAAAATTCCGGTCATGGCACTTGCAGGCAAAGTATAGATTTAAAAACAATTTTAAACTTAAAAAAAAAAAAAAAACAAGGAAATTTTTTTTTTACAAAATCGTACAAAAATTAGCCCTCAGAAGGACATTTAAAGCATATAAAAACTCAAAAATTTTCAGGGGCTTCACCCCCTCGAACCCCACCGGGGCTTCGCCCGGACCCCAACTGGGGCCCTAAGGCGGGCCCTGGACCCTACCCATTTTCTGTCAGTTGAGATGCAACAACGCCCCCACCCCCACCACTCATGAAATACTAGTACGCATCCCCCCACACTGATATAGTAGTTCTAGTGGAATTGTAATACTTCTTTGATTTATAAGCTAAAATGCATTTCCAAAATTTTTATTATTTGCATATTGATGCACTCATATCCTTAAGTTTTTTTGACCTAAATTGTTAATTTTTGTTACATCGTTGAAAAGTGGAATTAATTGAAACTAAACTTGAGTCATTGGTGACCACATGGGATCCCTCCTTGTTTGATGAGGAAAAGGTCACATGCAAGGTCAAAGTATGTGAATAGAGTGAGCATTGAAAGCCAAGACCATTGAAAATCCTAGTTTGGTGTATACATGTCTAAAGAGGGAGCATGCCTTCATTCACTTAAATTCATAGTAGCCATCACTCCTTTCAGGAGGAAACAAATGCATTTGTGCCTTATTATGACCTTTTTGTTTTGTTACTGAATCATGCTTTTTATTAGGGTCAAGTACAGCAACATGCTTCCCGTGGGCTTGGTGACGGTACGCACTAGCCAGAAGCCATTGTTGTCCGAGTTACTGAGATTTGAACTGGCAAAAAGCAAAATTAAATCAATATAGCAGTAGGTATATTTGTCGTCACACTTAAATTTATGTTCTGAAAGTGCATTTGTCACTTGCAGGTCTAAATATTTAACCCGTTCTTTGATTGAAACCATTGGGATTATGTTGTAAAAAATAATTCTGCGTATATCTGTATGATGTCATAACTGAAAAAATGTTCAACCTTCTACAACACCACAACTATAAAAGACAGTCATGGAGCAGGGGACACGGACGGCTCAAACATCTGTTCATCTCCCACTACAGAATAGTTTGACACCTTTGGTAATGGACCCCTATATTCAATGCTAGGTAGAGTGTAGTCTCAAATTGTTGTGTCATCTCATAGGGCCCAATTTAAGGTAACATAGGTCAAAATTCAAACATTGAAAACATCCCAAACATGTTGAAAAGTATGCCATATCATCCCACCTAGGTATAAGGATTCCAAAAATATATAGTTGTACCATCTAGACCAGGTTTTTTTTAGTTATTGGGTAAAATGGCTAAAATTGTAAAAAAAAGTCCAATTTTCATTGTAAAGGGGTCAATATCAAAAGTGCTTAAGTTTGGTAAAGAATGAAAACAAGTGTTCATCATACCTAAGTATCAAACTAAGAATAGTTGTAGCATCTGCAATGCATAGATACCATGTTATGGCAAAATAGGGCAACACAATCCATTGGAATTACCTTCGTGACCACTTTATTTCAGGAAGTAAAACATTAACATAACCAAACTATTTTCGGGAGTGGCTCTTTCCTCATGAAATATTCTGAGGTATTTAAAATATAAACCCAAAAAACAAATACAAAGTTAAAAAAAAAAAAAAAAAAAAAAAATTTACATATTTTATCTGTAAAATCCAAACAAAAACCAATGGTTGTAAGTGGTACAAACTATACATTTTTGGAATCCTTATGACTAGTGGACAGCCAAGTTGGTCATATCTCTAACATGGGTATTGCCAGCAATTTGTAAAAGTTTTGTACCCTTTGCAACCGTAAACTTAAATGACAATTTGCATACTTTTCAAACATGTATGGACCAATTAAAAGTTTGAAACCCTTGCACCAGTAACTTAAATGACAATTTGCATACTTTCAAATTATGGCCAATTATAAGTTTGACCCTTGCAACGGTAACCTTAAATTGACCCTCTATGAATATGTGACACCAAAATTGAGACTACAACTCTAACCTAGCATTTATATAGAGGGCCAATAATAAATACAAATGTGTTCAAACCTTTTCTGTATGGGGTAAACGAATTCCTAAAATAAGGTCGCTATGATTTCTGCTCTTGCTCTATCAGTGCTAATTCACTGAATGACCATCCGGATTGGAACTGGACCTAGTGGTTTATAGTGATGCTCTTCCCGCTAAGTGACCTAGAACTATGTTATCACAACCAATATCCAAGTGTGCACTTTGATTGGTTCAAACAACGCACAGGCATATTGCATTGAAGCATATTCACTATATTATAGCTAGGCCCATAGCTGGGTAGTGTCTTCCCATCACATGAGTCAGAACCAATGAAATTGCATTAAGCCATCTGAAGTGACACACCACTAACCTGGGCTGAGTAAGGAATCAAAAAAGCTTGGGTGGACTACTTTTCTTGCATGGCATCTTGGAAAAAACGTGCTTGAAATGTCTGAAAATGCACTAGTATAGTAAGAAAGTGAGAAATTTCATGATTGGACATGGTAGTTAAAAGTAAGTCTGTGCGAGCAGCTCGTGGCGGAGGCCCACTTCTTCCTTGCGTTGGGACAGGACTCTACGTATTAGGTTGCTGGGGGGTTCGGCCACTCCTCAGCAAGCGGTATGTGTTACTTTTCCCAGCATTGAATAATGCTGGTAACCATTTATACACCTGGATGGGAGGAGTAATTAAGGAAAGTGCCTTACTCAAGGGCAACAACACGTTGGCCGCAGTGTGACTCGAACCCACGGACCTTTGGATTGCGGACGAGCGCTCAAACCCCCGCGACCACACCGTGCCCTTGACATGGAGGACTGGTATGTTAACCCAGGGACCACACGTGCCCTTGACAGGGAGACTGTATGTTCAAAATAAGCGGCATTTGGACAGTGAATTGAGGGAAATTAACTCAGCGGTCATCAATTTCACATCGGTATTTTTGTGCAAATACAAGCTTTGGGAATATAGAGAATCTGGGTTGCCGGTATGACATCGGTGTTTGGTATTCGTAACTAAAAATTTTTCTGGTCATCATATGTTCAAAATTTGGTTTATTTGGTGATTTCAGTTTGTACTTGGGGTGATGTGTGTATTTCCTCTGTGAGAGTTTAAAGTGAAAGAAACATGCTCAAGTTGCCATTTTTCCTAGACTACTGGTATAAGGAGTTAGTGGTGTGTAACCTGAAGGACCAAGGTTAAAACTTTCTGTACCTCGTAGTGATTGTGGGAAAAAATAAAAGTCTGTTACTAACCTATAAGGTAGAAAGATAAGCTGTAAAGATCTGGTGTTGGGTTTTGTAAAATTACAGGATATGGTGCAAAGCAAGGCAACCGTGGCAGGGATCTCCGTTGGTAACTGTATAGGAATGAAGAGTAGGCAATTACAGTCATTAAATCAACAATAAAAAAATACATTTTAACAGCTCTTTTAAAAAAAAAAATTGATAAGCACTTTGTGGAGTTGGTAAAATGCCCCATTGCATGGGACTAGACCGTTCACCCTAGGTACAAGCGCTGTCCACACACCTTAAACCTACTATCTGCTTGTGGTTGTTGTATGAGACTTTGACCACCACTAATATCCGGAGCAAAGTTGTGAAAAAACTGTCAGAGCAGAAGCTATTAATTATATTGACGTGCTAGGCACGGATCCAGGGTAGGGGGGAGGGGGCGAGCGCCTCCCAGTAAATTCTGCAAATTCTTGCAAAAATCAGCCATTTGGCTATTGGACCAGTTTCAGCCTCAGCCCCCCGGTTTTTCAAATCTGGATCCGCCCCTGGTGATGATGACAATAGCAGTATCATTATTTATTCCGTAAATTTATCAAGCTGAATAGTTATAATCTTCCATCATGTGATGGCCAGTGCACACAAGTGCTGAAAAACCCAAAAACTTGTGCACCTGTGCGACCTGAACAGAAACCCCTGTACACCAGCACGGTGCCCTCCACCAATTAAAAGGGATAAACAGCGATAATGCGAGAGAATGTGCAAATGCATTTTTAAGCTTATAAATCAAAGACCAAGTATGTTACAAACTCCATAAAACTCCTTTAAAAACTCCAAAAGTGAAAAGAAGTATTTGAAGAAAATTTGTCATCTGTCGCTCGCCAAAGACATACAGCAATGGAGTCTCAAAATCAACACTAACAGCTGCTTGTGGTTTACACAGTAGTACAAAAAAAGAAAGATCAATCATTTTTGTGTTGAGGTCAAATGTTACATGTCATGGTGTACAACATTAGGCTTATAAATCTGGGGTATTCACAGGGAAAGGTTTTATGGTTCGGAATTTTGATACCGCGCGATTGAAAGACAGAATCAAATAAAAAGTAGTGCCTGTCTTTAATACACGGATTCAAGCCAACCACTCGAGGTTATGGTTGCACATCAACAAAAAAATAGCTTGGAGCATAATTTGGGTGAGTTTTGTGGCAGAGTAGGGGTGTAGAATGAAGATACTGAACAGGGTATAACGAAATGCATAAGAGGGACAAACTGGGGTCTTGATGCCACACATACAGAGCCAGCTAAAACATGGCGTGGGTGAGAGGAAGGAGATGTTAGAGAGAAGAGTAGGTATGCTAGGATAAATAAGTTTTCTTTTTTAGAGCGGTTGATTTATTGTTATTCAATCTCTTTTAAAACAGTGGCGTAATTTCTTTAAACATTGGGGGGAATGGGGTTGATGAAAATTTATGATGTGAAAACAGGGTTTGACTGAAAGATTCATACTAGCCCACATGCACGTGCCATTTAGAAGCCAAAATCGTTAAATGGAATTGTAATTAGAACAAATGCATGCGAAGCATGCGGAAATTTACCATTTTTAAATATTATGGTAAAATATGAGTTATTTTGTCAAAACACACAAACCGGCATCAAAACTGGGGGGATGATCGTATTGACATCTCCTTCATCCAAATATTGGGAAGGTTAGTATCCCCCCCCCCCGGATTATGCCTATGACTTTAAACCAGTGGTGTAAAGTAAGTGTGTCAGTTATTTAGGTGGGAATCGAGTCCCGGGTAATGATTCCGGGAATGATTCACGCTAGATTGGAATTCACACGATTTGAACTGACGTATTGATAACACAATTTTTTGTTGTGTGATTAATACATGTTTAAATATCCACCGATCTTAAAATATAACAGATTGATACTAAAAATTATGTGTGTTGCTAATCTTTGAGTCGAGTGGCGAATTTCGAGTTTCGAGTTTTATATTTCGAGTTTCGAGTTTTATTTCGAGGTTCGAGTTTTATATTTCGAGTTCATATTTCGAGTTTCATATTTCGAGTGTCTAATTTGAGTTTCAGAGTGTTCGAGTTCATAAATTGGTAGGTTAGAGGTTCAAATTTCGAGTTTCAAAAATTTACGGTTTGAGTTTCAAATTTCGAGTATCGGTCATGTAGGCATATAACTCAAAAGAGTGGCCTCAATGGTCAGAGATTGTTGCAAATTAAAGTAGACCAAAACAAATGGCTCATACACCCCCCCCCTGTTTCTCTGGTAAAAACTGGCATCATTTAAGGATACGATCTTGATATTGGAAATATTAATCACAGCCCTTCAACTCTGAAACAGAAATATCCATTTCACCTATCATCTCAACTCATTTAAGAAGTGGAAGGTGCGAAACGAAATTAAAAAAACCTGTAATTTAAAGGAGAAGATTTATACTCGAAAATTGGTAAATTTAAATTATAGGAAAATGTACTCATTTTCGAGTCACGTTTTATAAGTCAAAGAGATGGCCTCAAATTGGTCAGATAGAGGTTGTTTGGAAAATTTCATTAAACAGCTCAGGTCGTTTCGTAAAAAGTCTTGTATATTGGGAAATGAAAGCATAGCCCCCTAACATGAAAGCAAGAATCCATTTACCTATAATCTAATGAGTCGATTTGTTTAAGGGATTGTCATCTAAATGTTACAAAAAAAGAAAAGTGTCTACAAATCTTTGTGGGATTGTATAAGGAATATTAACACAGACTCTTATAATAAATTGTTAATTTCCCGTTTTAGAGATTCAAATCGAAGTTGGGAAATTTACGCATTTCGAGTCTGTTTATAGTCAAAATGGCCTCAAATTGTCAAATTAGAGGTTTGTTTGGACAGATTACCCCCAAATAAATGGAACAGACAGTTTCTTCTTTAAAAGCTTATATCTTTTAAGGACACGTTCTTGTAGGCTATATTGACCACAAATTAAAGCACTAGCCGTAGTTCTGAAACGATATCATTTCGCATATCATCTTAGTCTATTTGTTTAAGGGGAAGGGCATCAATATCAAAAAAGAACATTCCAAAATCTGTTTTGTTTAAAGGAATACTTAATTTACCAGATCGAAAATGGTAAATTGTCCAGTTTTTCGAGTTCACTCGAAGTTGGGAAAATTGACTTATTTTCGAGTCGTACGTTGAAAGTCAAGACATGGCCTCAAAATGGTCAGATAAAGGTTGTTTGGAATAAATTACACTAGGCCGTGTCGCTTAATAATGCTTATTCAGGCTGATCCTATTGTATAAAATTTAGGGTCGTCTTATATAATGGCAGAATGATGCATAACCGCCTTAACTCTGACAAAAAGAATAGCCTTTTCTCCTTTCATCTCGTCGATATGTTTAAAGAGGCATCCAAAAGACAATCCCAAAATCTGTTTGATTTAAAGGAATAATTGATCAGCTCGAAAGAGGGCAAATTTTGCCCGTTTTTGAGTTTCAAAATCGAAGTTGGGAAACATTTAATCATTTCGAGCACGTTATAAGTCGCATAAAATAGTGATGTTTAATCAAGTGGCAGCTAGAGGTGTGTTGGATAAATTACACAGTGGCTCAAACAGTTTCTCTTGTAAAAAAGCGTATATCGTTGAAAGGTGATTGGGTAATGTTAGCTGGCGCGCACCGTCCCAAAGCAGATATTTCTGCCAAATTGTGATTTGGCGTTCCTAGCTGTCAGCGCGAGTAACCACCCTTGCGTACACTGTGGATCTTTCGAAGATAGCAAGCGATGTCTTGGCCTCTTTACCTGTCCAATGAAGTACATGTAGGCCATGTGCGGCACAGAATTTAAGACCTTATTAAACAACACATGTCACAGGATTTATTGCTCAACGGGCCATCAAGTAACTAAATATCCTTTTCCGAAAATAAGCAGCTTCTCTTCTGATTTTTCAATACACTTTTTCAATGTTGTACGGAAAGGAGTGTTTTCTTATAATTTCTATGTCAGGACCAACAGATTTAAAATGGACAGGACTCAGAAATGTCTAATGAAACATCTCAGGATGCAAGAGGTAGTTTGTTTTCCAAAACTTCAACCATTAGGTCTTATAGACAGTTTAAAGGCTCATATGAACACCCGGATTACCTTTAAAAATAATGTTATATAGGTTCGTGTAAAATCAGGAATATCCGAAAAAAATCACATTTTATGTACACTTTCATGTAAGATTATGACATTTTTTCAGTATTCAAACGCAATTATGCCTTTTATGGAAAATGCTAATTTAAAAAAAAAAGGGATAATTCAGATACTTGACGGCAGGAAATGGCCGCAAAATAAAAGGAATGTTTTATTATCTTTGTGAAGATTTACTTCAATTACTGGATTACTAATATTTTAAAAACATTGAAGAAGTGATGCAATCTCGTACTCGTCGGAATTGCACCTATTCAAACTGATACTAAGGCTGTATTTTCTCCATTTTAGCTGTGATGATATCTCTCTCTCAAAGCAAACCACAATGCAGAATTTGTGGCCAGCGCCATTGCAGCATAAGGGCCGACAACTTGGCATAAAAAGACGAGGTTCCCAATGACAACTTTTTTTAATATCATTTAACTTCTTAAAAAGGAAGACAGATCTATGACACACAGTTTTAGGAAACTTGCGGGAAGAAGTAGGCCTATAGGTAGGCCATATCATCCAGCTAAATACTGGTTTCGAGAGTAGGCCTACACGCTTAAAATGCATTCAAAATCACGAAATCTGGACAGCCCTTTTTGTCGTTTCCTCGTTTTCATAACATTCTACATTAAGGTTTTTTTCTGGACCAGTAGTTAGTTTTAATTTGTATTGTGTCTGTAATTAATTACATCATCATAACAGATCAATATCATAAATATTACAAGAGGGAAAAACATGCTTCATAAGTTTTAATTCAGGGTGCAGGGATTGCGTGCATTGTTTTGTGTCCGCGTGTCAGCGTAAGCGTTTGCCTGCTTGACACTTGTGGCGGTTTTACGCACCTCAAAACGTGTTGGGATTTTAGACTACAAAAATGTGTATTAGAAAAATAACAGAAAAAGTAGTTCGGGGACCCTACTTTTTTTATGCAGTAATCGACAGATCTTAGTGCGCAACTTTATAAAATTTGGACAAAAATTATCAAACTGATTTTTTTTATATTAAAAAAATGTCCACAAAAAATGAATTTCCAAGACATGGGTACAAATTTTGGACAAATAGGTGTTTTTAATAGAATTTTTCTAAAAACGGTTAGGTGACCCTCATTTTTATTCTGAGATTTGACTACATCGATGAAAGGTCATTTATACGAAATCTTAACAAAATCTTAATAGACAAGATCTATCGGACCAATCACTTAAGGGTTGGGTCATCTATATATATACTTCCGGCCATAATTTTCCTTTCAAAAGTTGCATAAATACGGTTTCAACGATATGATCGAAAAATCAAGAAAAAAATCGGGGGTCACCATGTCCATACTTTTGGATGTTGTATAAACCACATTTACATATTATATTTTACACATTTTTTTGCACCAATGTATTGTATATCTAATATGTGTCAATGGAAAAATCATTTGCGAGACATTTGTGGTATAGCTAAAAAATAGCCTAATTTGTTGTGATGTTTTTTATATAAGTGGCGCACTCATGTCACTTTCTAATAAAGCAAAAAATCATGGGGTCACCGAGGACCTTTTGAGATAATTCATGCCGAAAATCCTTGATTTTTCTTGAAAAAATTAACCCTGGCGACACTTAGTGCGTGGCCCTTACAGCTCCGACAAAAATGCAGAATAATATGCACCGTGTTGAGGCTGCCTCTGGGTGGTTGCGTGACAGTGGTATCACTTCTTTCGATTTAGGCCATAACATTAGATTTCCCTTTTTGTGGGTCGACAGCCTATAAGTGGCAGGACCATTAGCATCGTTGTGCGTGGTAATAATGGATGTATGTGTGGATGTCTGTGCCCTGACTGTAGGTGTGTGTCACTAAATGGAGTTTTTTTTAAAATCAACCTCACTTGAAAAGTTGAAGTTCAATGGAACCAAATTCTGTCATAGGTGCACATGGGATCCCCATTGTTGATGAGGTCACAGGTAATGTGGCACAAGTCATATAGTGTCATGTCACTGGGTGTCAAGTTGATAAATATGGGCTGGAAAATATATTATAATGACTGTACATATGGTGTATTAAAACTTTGAATTTCTAATTGTGAATCCTAAACTGTTGTGTCTATAGGTTGCATCTCATTGATGATTTCCCTCGATGTGTTGATTGTATTGGTAGCGAATTCGGTCAGGTGACGGGTCAACAGGTGTTACTTATGGGTCAGCTCCTACAGTGTTATGATTCTTTGAATTATAGCGATTTTGCGCGAAAGCCGAGAACCGCGTTAATTCTAGTTTTATCTTTATGTTCTGAATCCGAGTTTCCGATCAACTGTTGTAAATCTGTATTCTACAGTTCGTGACAGGGGAGGCGGCATCCACTCCCGGTTGAGACCTAGTATAGGCCTTTAGGTGTTGAGGATTGTGTCTACAAGACCGACAGGTCAATAAGGGTTAGAAAATAACCTGACCACTCGAATTTAACAGGACTAAGCAGCAAAACATTGTACCAGACACAAATGAATATTCGTTTTTTTATTTTCCCCGAACCCAATTCAGAACAAGTGTAGCGGGACGCAGCCCTGTGAGCGCCCGGAGGGAATCGGGGGTAAGTGCAAGGGCAGAATCCTTGTGCTACTCGAATGCGCACGTGATCGGAAATCAGCTGCTCAAGTATTTTGCTTACACCAGCCTTCGCCCCGTCAGATGCATCACAACGTGAACTACCTGCAGTAATATCATACAGCAAACTGACCTTTTCCCCGCCAGCGCTGAATACCGCAAGGGGTGATCATGCATCGTAAACATGAATCACGCAGTGGGGCGTCACACTGATTAGGCAAGTACATGACCTCTGTGGCGGTCTTCGTGCGGATTGGCAACAGGTCTGACCTTTCCAAAGAGATCGCGATTTTTATGACTCGACTTTGCATATTTAGTACTGACATAATGGAAATTGATTTGTAGGCAGAGAGCTATGGATAACCATTTGGACATTATTTGTGACAAAATAATACACTAAGAAAATACAGGCTAACTTCCAATCCCATTTCAATTGGTAAGCTAAAAGCCTTTTCTCTATCTGATTATAAAGTAGGCCTACGAATACCAAAAATAATAAAAATAATGCATAGGCACCACTTGCATACGCATTGAACTAATCAATATATATTATTTTTCAAAGAGTGAAAGCACCAGAAAATATATATGTTTTGGAGGAAATGGGGGACTAACAATATTCACGAAATTCATGTAAATTTGGGTAATTTTACTGCTGAGACTAAGGTGACAGCCACAAGTCTCTGTTCGAGACAAATGTGCAGACAACGCTCTAATGGAGAGGGCCCCTCCCCCATTCCTCACTGCCTCCAAGATGCCAGGGAGAAACACAATGAAGAAACCATTGTTGAACAAAGGACAATAAAGGAAAGGATGGTTCATGTTTTTGAACAAAGGTCCCATGCATTCACCCTACTCGTTTTTATTTTGCATAAAACTCTTGCTATGCGGGATGTGCGCTCTTGTTTGTTAAGCGCGGGCAATCGACGCTTCGGGCTGCGGAAGACATTTCAGAAGATATTAGACTCCAAAATGAGTAAATTTTCCCAACTTCAAGTTTGAAACTCGAAAACAAGAAAAAATTACCAATTTTCGAGTCTAATAAATATTCCTTTAAATCAGGCAGATTTTGGAATTCTCTTTTTTGTACGTGATGCCTTCCTTTAAAACAATTCGACTAAGATGATTATGCGAAACGGATATTCAGTTTCAGAATTAACGGGGGCTATGCTCCATTTTGCCAGTATACAAGACATTACCCTTAAAATAATATAAACTTTTTACGGAATGGCCTGAGTCGTTTTAATGTAATTTATCCAAACAAACCTCTATCTGACCAATTTGAGGTCATCTCTTTGACTAATTTCCAATTCCAATTCATTTTATTTCCATACAACAATACATCAAACGACATCAAACACACACACAAAAAAAACTTATGGAGGAGTAGGCAGGAAAGCCATTTAGGCCTGAGAATAACCTACCCCTTAAGATACAAAGCATTTTACAAACAATCATATGAACAAAAATTCTATAAATGACAAAACACAAGACAAGACAAGGACGTGCTCAAGACATTAATTAGTCATAATTTTGGATAATGTTTTGTTTAAGTTAATTGCGAAAATGTTTACAGATCTGAATTCTTTTATCAAATTTGGCAATGAATTCCAAAGAATAGGACCAGTATTTTGGATGGCATTATAGGCAAAAGATTTCTTATTTGTCAAGTTGAGGTCATTGGCGTGTCTTGTAGGGTAGTCATGAACATCAGATCGTTTTGTGAAATAGTTTTTGAATGTCACAGGTAGATCATTTATGGAAAATCTCAACATGAACACTCCAAGTTCCAGTTTATACATATCTGTAACAGTTAGAAGATTATGTTTTGCAAATAAGGGTCGGGTATGACTTCTGTAGTGACTATTAGAGACAGATCTTACATATTGCCCATTTTTGAAGTTTAAAGAGTTTATCCAGATAGGATTTGCAAGTGTTACCCTATATGAGAATTCCATAGCTAAGATATGGTAAAATTAAAGTACAATAGAGTGAATGTAATACACGTATTGGAATCAAGTACTTGAGTTTATTTATGACACCAATATTTCTTGATACTGTTTTTGATCTACAATCAATGTAGTTTTTCCATGTTAAGCCTCATCCAATTAGCACACCCAAAATTTAGTAGCTTTAACTCTTTCAACGTTTGGGTTATTTACATGTTAGGCTTAAGCTCTTCTGTGTTTTTGATGGAATATGAGCGTGGTACCAAGCATCATGTAATTTGTTTTGCTGGCATTACAGTGGTTGTTTGCATGAACCAATTATTAATTTGTGTTAA
The DNA here is from genome assembly GCA_023653785.1 of Ophioderma brevispina. Classification (NCBI taxonomy): domain Eukaryota; kingdom Metazoa; phylum Echinodermata; class Ophiuroidea; order Amphilepidida; family Ophiodermatidae; genus Ophioderma; species Ophioderma brevispina. The sequence goes on from JAMKCH010009986.1 coordinate 60,318, forward strand.
TTGTCCCCGCCGAAACAAGTTCGGAAAAGGGGACTATGAATGAGCAGCGTCGTTCGTCCGTGATAAAAATGTTTTTAACCCAAGTTGTATAGATTATCAGGAGTTCCGTAAGGGCGACATGATGTAACTTGGGTGGAAAGAAGGGGTGGGTTGATGAGCTCTCAACCAGAATAGATTTTGGACATAAACTATGCTAATTAGTATATAATTTGCATAACTTTATGAAAAATGTTCCTACAAGGTCTTGGTGTACAAGTTTTATGGAGTTGTTCTGTTAAGGTTGTTGATAATGATGGAACTTGGTGGAAGGAAGCGGGCTTGACAGAGTCTTCACTGATTAGATTTTGGGCGTATATGGGGCAAATTGAGTATGCAAAGAGCTAAGAATATGCAAAAATCAGCGTAATGCGTATATTTTGAAATGGTACAGCGGATACTCAAAATTCCTGGATGCATGAAAGCCTTATCATGGGGGCACATCTTTTTGCAATTTGAAAGTATGGTATATATGTGGTTTGAGACGGACCATCACAGAAACACCCCGGAAGACCAAAAGTCGTATGTCATTGAATCGGGTACACTTACAATGGGGGGGATCTGGGATAGGTTACACTCCACACTTTTTTTCAGTTAATTTCCATTTAATTCTAAACTATTTGACTCTTGTTCAAAGAATTTGATGTCTATTTATTGCAGCAGGCCTGCTCTTTATAGATAAAACCTTTTCAGCCTATTGGTTAGTAGTATGAGAGTACGGCGAAAACCTTACCTAGGTAAGGGGGATAGGCGGGGGGGGGGGGGGATCAGGCGGGGGGGAAGCCATAGACATTACCTGATGACTTTGGCCAGGAAAAAAAAACAATGGCAAACAATCATGCTAATCAGCCGTTTTGTGCTTATGACCGGGAAAATTGGCCTTTTGATGAGAGGGAAAATTTCCAAGACTGGGAAATTGACCCCTCAAGAGCCGGGCAGGCCCGTTTACCCACTGGATGATAGGTGAAATGGATATTCTGTTTCAGAGTTAAAGGGCTGTGTCTGGATTAATACGCCAAATACAAGTCTTATACTTAAAATGATTGCAAGCTTTTGACAAGAGAAACTGTACGAGCCATTTGTTTGGGTCTAATTTATTGCAACAAATCTCTGAATAATTTGAGGCCATCTCTTTCGAGTTATAGGCCTAAACGTGATCAAAATACTCGAAATTTGAAACTCGAACCTCCAAATTTGAAACTCGAAACCTGCAAACTCAAAACTCGAAATTGGAAACTCGAAAATGAAACTCGAAACTCGAAAATATGAAACTAAGAAATATAGAACTCGAAATTCGACACTCGAAACTCGAAGATTAGCAACAACAAAAATCTAACTTTATAGTTTGAATTTTGGAAGGTGAAAAGAAATAAATTTATTGAGGGAAGGTGCAAGTAAAGAACCACCATGTCAAAGGCCGACAGTTAAGTCCATCAGAAGAAAAATTCTGCCTAAGGAGTCTATGTAAATGTGCAGAAGATGATTCGTTAATAGTTCTCAAGTTTGGTGGGGTAGGTACGTGCCTCCGAGAATTTGGAAGTAGGACCCACACTATTACCAATTTTTGCCAAAAAAAAGGACCCATAGCTATAATTTTGGGCCATTTAACAACAAATTGACCAATTTTTTAAAAAAAGAAAAATTTGATCTTTTTTAGCAAATTTGGAAAATTGTAGCTTCAGATTGAGAAAATTGGGCTAATTTTCCAACAAATTGTGAAAAAAACTACCCATTTCTACTTTGATACCAAAATTGGCATGAAAAAAAGGTCATTCATATACTAGAAAGCTGAAAAATGAGACGCATGTTCGTGACACATGCATCCCCTCCCTCGGCTCCTGTACAAAAATTGCAACCCATCATGGATATCTTGTTTTATACTAGCTTTAGACCTCGGTACTCACCATTTAAGTCCACGTCAGCATTGACTGTGTCCTGTAATGGAAAATTTTGTGTACTCTGCTAGTCACCTGATGACGACAAGCCAATCACAGTGCTGCACGATGCTTAATACCAGAAGATTGTAGTGGATCATGCTTGCAAAGATTGGGGAAAACCCACTGTACTGCAACTTTTAAAGGTGCCCCATCTGATAACAACATATCTGGGCAACATACATGTACTATCTTTATTTCATATGAATGAAAATCACTAACATACCATATACTATTTTAAAATGATTTTTCTATATATTAATATGACCTCAGTTCGATATATATTTGACCTATATTATCAGATAGGTTAAAATTGTTGGATTAAAGGTAAAGATTTTAAAATGTATGAAACCCATAATTTAGCATTATAAAGCCTCCTTGAAAATGTTGCCAAAAGTTAAAAATTAGTTTGTCCCTTTACCTACTTGCCATAAATTACTCATTCCCTTAAAGGCTGACTCAGAGATTTCCCGAGGAGGGCGCACTCAATTTCAAATAAATAGTGTTTCTTGCATATACATATGGCTTGTCCATATAATAATCACTGTGTGAAATAACTAAGCTCAAATCAAAGTCCTTCATATAAAAGAATCACAACTTTGTTATAAAATTCCGGATCCGAAAATTTTATTATACACGGTATTCTATGGCACTGTTATACTATGCATTCCCCGGGATGCATTCATCTCTAACTTTGGAATTAAGCATTTTAGGTTACTATCTTTATTTCTAGTTGTCTATTTTTCCCTACACAAAAATATTATATTTTGAAATATCAGAGTCAGCCTTTAAATTGTCTCGTTATACTTGCCAGAATTACTTAACACCTCCTCATGCTTCACTATCAGTGCACAGCTCTTACGTTAACTGATAATATACATTGGCCTTTAATATGATACGGTTATTTATGGACCATCAGTACATGCACCGGTACATGCAAACAGATCCTTCACATTAATGCCCTACACATATACGCACAGTGATTATTGTGATAGCCCTGCAGCCAATAGGTCCTCTGCATGTTAATCCCATGGATGTATATTTGAATAAATGTTGATGTTGCAATAGATACCATACCAGGAATAGTTGAGCAGTTAAGGGGGATTTTCTGCCAGAATCGTTCAATTTTTGAAGAAAGCATGAAACTTTGAACATGACTTCTATAGCATCAGAGGTTCCGAAAAAAAATAGACCCAAAAATATTACGCCCCCTGGTGGCCGCCATATTGAATTCCAAAATGGCCGCCAAAATCACAATTTTTTGGACATATCTTTAATGACAGCAACTAAAACCAAATTTGAGGTGTCTAAACCTATGTTTTTGATATCAATGAACCTCTTGGTGATCTCAGAATTTTATTTGGAGGCTGCCATATTGAATTTCAAGATGGCCGCATGAAATTTTCAAAATGGCTGTCAAATTTGCCATTTTTAGCCATATTTCCAGTTCTGTAGCAGTTCCGATTAAAGTTCAGGTGTCTATATCTACGTTTTTCATACCCAGGAACTTTCAGTGATCATAAGTTGTTTTTCATGTAAAAAATAGACCCAAAAATATTACGCCCCCTGGTGGCCGCCATATTGAATTCCAAAATGGCCGCCGAAATAATCGTTTTTTAGCCATAATTCTTTTTCTACAGCACCTAGAGGCAAGATTCAAGTATCTATACCTATTTTTTGATACCAAGGAACCCTTTGGTGGTCTTATAAATTTCATCCAATGGTTCCACCATTGAATTTTTTAAGATGGCCGCCATAATTGGCCAATTCAGTGAAGTCAAGACGTCAACTGGTCGCAAAAGCCCTAAATTTCACGTATTCTAGTGATATGTTAGAGGCTACTGGGAAAGACCTTTTCAGAGGTCAATGGGCTTCCCTCCAAGCTCAAGAACAAGAGCGGATAAAGTGCTTCTCAGAAACTAAGACCGGGCCCTCAAGCGCTCAGAGCAAGCAGGGAAGGAAAGGAAGCGACACCCCCTATCCACAATGGGCGCTCAGTCAGCCGCTACCCCCTGCCAGGGCTATCAGGCCCCTCAGAACCAGGAGATGGCACCGGTGGTAAATAGGCGGGAAAGCTCCGTGGTAAATGATGAAGGTGTAAGAGCAAAGACAAAGGTCGGGGTCAATCCAAGGGTTGTGGTGGTCAAGGCAGCCAAGCCAGTGTGGCAGGAGATATAGTCCTCTGGGCTCACAGTCTGGGAACAATGGTGAACAATGGGGCAATCGATTCAGTTGACTCTTCACGCAACATTAGTTTCACGCTTTATTCCGTTGTCGTTTATGGACCCCGGACTATGATACCTGCCGGACTTACTGATTACTGTCACACCGGTCGAGTATGACTACCCAGGACAACCCTCTTGCCACCTGTGGGTGAGCGGTCATCTCAAGGAATTTGCAGGGGCATGGCAGGCATTGACCGCGGACCTTTGGGTTCTGCACGTGGTAGCCCACAAAGATACTGTATCAAGAGTTCACGGCCTGTCTACTCCCATTCCGAGGGGTGAGGTTTATCTACCTTTAGTTCCAAGAGACACTACCAAGTGGGACAAGCTCTGGCGGGAAAATACCGCTAGCTTTGTTGGCCTAACGTGCCATGATATGCCTCTCGATTGCAATTCGGGAGGTCTTCTACGTACTCCACCTTTTTTTAACTACAAAAAATTTCGGGGCAGTGGATGCCTGAAAGCTTTAAACAGGTTTATCTGACCCCCGCATGCACTTCCATATGGAGACCCTGGACACAGTACTCGGGTAGTCTCCCATGCAACCTTGCCATCAAACAATGCACTCCAGCTGTGGGCTATCTCTCTCCCACTGGAGCACTGCGTCACTCTAACCAGAGGAAAAGTAATCTTGGTCCAATGCGACAACATGACGGTAATGACATACATCAACAAGGAGGGAAGAAGCCCCAGTCTCTGCAAGGAGACTCTTAGAGTAAGCGGTCCTCCAGCCCACCCTTCGACCCAGGGTATACCATCCGTGCTCTGAACCTGACTGTCTGACGCATTTCTGCCAATTGTACATTCTGACGAGACTTTCTGAACAGACTACTGCGCTTCTTGCTCAGGCAGGGCAGAGAATCTTACGATTCTCAACTCCGTCGGTTCTATAGATGGTGCGCCAATCGAGAGATCGATCCGCTGGCTGCGTCTGTAGGGCACATTGTGAATTTCCTAAAAGAAATTTTTCATGAGGGTTTTGGTGCCCAAAGAGTCGGGTGCTGACCCACCGTGATTGGGGCACTCCATCGGGTTTTAGAGCCGACTCAGTTGTCTCTAATAGTTCGATTCTTACGAATCTGCGGAATAGCATGTTTTCGGCACTTCACCCAGTTTGTTAACTCGTTCCGGTGTGGGACCTGCCGCTAGTGCTACAGGTCTTAGCGTCTTAGGAATTTGAGCCAGGAATTTGAGCCACTAGAGAATGTCAGTCTCTTTGATCTGCCTATGAAGACGGCGTTTTTCGTGGCAGTTGCCTTGTGGCGACGGGGTTCCAAAATACATGCCTTGTTCATTGGTCGAAATATGGCGTGTCCATCCTCTCATGGGCGGGTTTTCTCACAAAGAACCAGACCTTGCCTGTTACGCCACACCCAGTGTTTCTCCGGGACCAGGCATTAGCCGCAGGATGGGGTCAGAGAAACCTTGGTGCCCACACTAAAGTGGTATCAAGCATATTGAAAGGCTTTGGAAGACAAAACAGGTTTTCAGCTCTTCGGCCCTCTCCCTTAAATCCTAAAATGCCATTTTGCCACTTTCATAAATCAAAGAGAGGGAAAGCGCTCCTAGATCTAACAACACAAATACCGCTACATCCTTTTTTGCGGTGATCGTCAGGTTGTTAGTCATTTTCCTCTAGGGACATAAGAGATATAGTCCAGCAGCGTCGAAGAGGAGCTGATGCTACTGCAGCACTGTGTGCCGGTAGAAGTGGGCACAATCAAGAGCTGTAGGTAAGTCTCTCGGTGAGAGACAGGGACATATACTCTAGAGCCTACCTTCCCTTTCCTTCTTCCACCGCTTGAGACTACTAGTGGGATACTGTGCAAAATTAAGGTTGTGGAGGGTAGCTACCCGGAGGGGGGGGGGGCACTCCCATATGAACTGGACATGGGTGTAAGACTCGTGCTTCCAAACCCAGGGGCATTCGGTGACCCACTGAAAATAGGGATCTTTGGCTGATAGAGAGCCAAATTGCCACAAAATTGGAGTTTCCGAATGACAAATTTACAAATTTTCCAAAAATGAGGTCTTTGGGTGAGATTTTTGCAAAATTTTCTAACAAATAGAAGTCTTTGGGTGTTTTCACCCAAAACAGGGTCTACTGATGATATTGTTAAAATTTTCACAAAATATGGGGTCTTTGGGTGAAATTTAAAAAGTGAGACTTTGGGTGACAACGAAGGGAGTCTTAACAGCCTTACATACGCGTCACTTCCAAGATGGGAGGTTCCCCCGGGGTAGCTTTCGAGACCGCGGTATATTTTCCTCTCAGAAGTGAAAGGGGGATACGCTAGCGATCAACACCTACCCTGCGTGACCTTAAGATGCACCCACAATGTTTATCCACCTGCAAGGTCTTGGGAAGATTGTATTCTTTACCATTTGGAGAAACAATTAAGGGTTAAGGACGATTCACCGTGTCAAACTATTTTCACGGTAGCATACGTTTTATATATGTTTTGTTCGGGCCCAAACGAGACATAACTGCTAGAAATCTGTACTTTAATCAATATTTTTGAATTAAAAATCTTTCCGCCATCTTGAAATCCAATATGGTAGCCACCTGAAAAACAACTTATGATCACTGAAAGTTCCTGGGTATGAAAAACATAGATATAGACACCTGAACTTTAATCAGAACTGCTACAGAACTGGAAATATGGCTAAAAATGGCAAATTTGACAGCCATTTTGAAAATTTCATGCGGCCATCTTGAAATTCAATATGGCAGCCTCCAAATAAAATGCTGAGATCACCAAGAGGTTCATTGATATCAAAAACATAGGTTTAGATGCCTCAAATTTGGTTCATTACAAATAGTTTCACAGCCAGAGTCTCATTTGTACTTCGCGGGAAGTTCAGTGGAAGTTCACTGAACCTCCACCATCAGCCAATCAACAACGCGCCCGGCTATGCACAGGCTGGCCGTACAGGCCATCCGGTGAGGTATGCATTGCAAAAATGCCAGCGCTGGCTCTCCCTGCATGAATAGGGATGTCCTTTTTTTTTGTTTTGGGCCAGGTAACGATTTCTCGATTTCTTACTGGAAAATTCTCTATCGCAATGGTCACTAAAATTACTAGACAAATATTCCAACAGTATATTAGACCTTTTAATTGCAACAAATCCAAATATGTTCAAAATGTGGAGTCCCCCACAAAGGCATCTCGGACCACTCCAAATTGTTTTGTTTGATATTAGATGAAACCCAAATTCCATAAAACCACAAAGGAAAGTTTACAAATTTGATAAAGCTATGAGCAAGCCTTGAAATCTTAATGTTGGCAAGCTTTGGGTGGGGATTTTTCTTCATCAAACCCTGAAATCAATCCGTGGACACAAACTGGGGACAAATAATGTGATGCTTTGAGTGATTAGTTGAAAAACATGTACCATCAAAGCTAACCAAAGGTTACAGAAATTTACCTTGGATCTCAGTTTATGGTTAACGGAAGATGAGGAAAGAGATAAACTTTTTTCCAAAGCTCGCACTCAAAAAATTCTTCAGATTGGAAATCATATAAAATCGTCTGAATATAAAGTTGTTAACCAGGTTTGTTGAAATGCACATAATACTATATCAAATGGTGTTATGGGGGAAAGTTTGAAATCAAGCCCCAAATCCTTTCTGGTCAATGTTGAAACTAATCGCACTGAAAATGTCGGTATCTCCCCCCAACCCTAAAACAGCAACAAAATTTGGTAACACAGAACCCCTTGACAAAGCAGAAGCCCTTAATACACACTTTAGAGGAGTTTTTTGCCAAGAACTCAAACAGGAGATAAAAACAGGGTGATTCTCCATATGTCTCAATTCCTAATTTGGAAATTGGTGTTGAAGGTTTGCAAACAACTATGGCAAAACCTAACTCCACTAGGCTAGCGTGCCAGACGAATGCCACCTCGTCTATTAAGCTGGTTGCAATGAACTGGCAGCCTGTGTTAAGGTTTTTGTTCCAACAGTCATATAATTCAACCCATTACCACCCAGTGGAAACAAGCACTTTACAAGCATCTATAAGAGTGGATCAAAGGCTGACCCTTCCAACTAAAGGCCTTAATCCCGAACTTGCATAGGTTCAAGATTATGGAACATATAGTGCTGAATTCCCCCATATAGCAAAACTCTTGATCACCAAAATATTTCTATAATGAACAGCACACGGTTTCAGTCTTGCTTTTCCACAGTTACACAACTCATAATTCAACAAATGATTGTCCGAAACACTAAATACAAAGGTCTACAGATGTGGTTCTTGTATGACTTTTAGCAAGCTTTTGAATAAATTCCTCAACACAAACAAATCTCATATCAAAGCTTGTTATTATGGTATTGAAAGTCACACACTGGGGTGGATCATAGTTTTCTTAATCAAATCGGCAACTGAATCCGTATCCGTCAATGGAAACTCATTCAATCTTGGGTAAGTGTGACATCAGGTGTCCTCAGGGCTCCTCCTGGACATGTTTATTCTTATCCTACATAATGATATAAAAGACGCACATACATCAACCATGAAAAATTATTTCGCTGATGACAGCATTGTGTACAGGAGGATTGAGAACGCACACGACCACGAGATTTTTACAAAAAGATCTGAATACTCTGGCAGAATGGGGTCGTCCACATGGTTGATGTTTTTAACCGTCCAAAAATGTGGCAGTGCCTTTTCCTTCCATCACACCAAACGTAGTCCAAATGCACCATTACACCCTGGGCTGAAGATCTATACAGGGTGCAAAAACAGACTACCTATGCTTTACCATATCCCATGATTTAAGGTGGAATGAGACCATGTACTAAAATCGACGCATAAAGCCAGTCGTACTCTTGGATTGAGGCGCAGAACCCTGTTCACAAGAAGTTTAAAAACTCAAGCATACACCACACTTGTCCGCCCCCAATTAGAGTATGCCAGTGAGATATGGAATCCTAATACTAAATCAGAATACCGGATTGAGGCAGATACAGAGAAGTGCGGCACGGTTCATCTTCGCAGATTATCGGAAAACAACCCTGTAACCACCCTTATACCGAGGTCTTAATTGGGATCACTTCATATTCGCCGCCTTCATACAACAAGCGACCATGCTCTACAAATCCCTACAACTTAGTTATTATCACACCACAACTGCTTCCAGAGAGCATCAACATAATCAGCCAGATTCAAATCATCCATTGAAGTACAACACACAACTCTTTAACTGTAAATGCATACAATATGCATTTTTCCCTAGAAGTGTTGCATTTGGAATCGTCTGCCACCACAAGCCATTCGCATGTGACTCATCAGTAGGCAATGTTTCAGAGCTTGCTGCTCCACCATCAGGGATATGACAACCCCTTATGCCAATTATGGTGCTATAACTGCTCGTTATTTTTGGTACATAGTGCAACCTTTTGTTGTAACATTTGTTCTTCTTTTGATTTTGGAGCACCTATTTTCTCACTTGTCGCTTGCTGTCGACGCCACCCAGTGTCTGCACCATCCAGTTTAGAGGTGTTTGCTGCCTTTAAGGGAATTCACCACACCAAGTACCAGACACTCTTACACAAGATATAGTTAAACAACCAACCAAAATATAACTAAAAGATGGCCCTTATAACATGGTGGAGGCAAAAGAATTCCTGGTGAGAGATCCCAAAATCAAAGTTGAGTGTGATGCATCACTCACTTGGTATGTCCGGTTGAATACAGTGCTCTATGACACGCATCCCAATTGGGAGTTTTTGCGCTAGTTTAATGGATATGGGTCGTGGAAAGGGCAGGTACGAACAATTTCTAGCTTTATTTGCCGTAATTATATGTCATAACCCTATGATATAATATATACTAGCATGTGGCACTGGCAAAAGAAATAAACTTGGTAATTTAAAAATAGCAGCCCAATATAAAGTTGTACCTATGTACAAACTCTATGGGCATGTACTCTGTGGCGCTGTGTGTGGGGGAATTGGAATGTGACTACTCTTTTTGTAATGTTTAGTTGCTGTAGAATTAAAGATATGTCCAAAAATTTGTGATTTTGGTGGCCATTTTGGAATTCAATATGGCGGCCACCAGGGGGCATAATATTTTTGGGTCTATTTTTTTTCGGAACCTCTGATGCTATAGAAGTCATGTACCAAGTTTCATGCTTTCTTCAAAAAATGAACGATTCTCATGCTTAACAGCTCTACTAAGATGAGCATTCTCAAGTTTAGATTTCCCATATCATGCAATAGCAGGATTGCTATTGCCACTTCATAAACCTCCCCATTTTGAATGTCATATCATGCAATAGCACATGATTTATATGCTTTCAATAAGAAGTGCAATTTAAGTGATGGAGGGATACATTACCAATTAACCCCCACAGCACTACCAACTTATATATATTTGATTGGCTCTTTTAAATGTGAAAATAAACCTCTATCTATTTGCACATGTAAGCTTTTCTGTCCATGTCTCTGATTGGCTAACTACCCCATATAAATCTGGGAAGAGCCAATCAATTTGGCTGGTATTGCAGGGGCGTATCCAGGATGACAACCCCCAGGGGGAAAACTGAGGAAGAACTTTTGGCGCCTCTGTGGAGATTGAAAATGGCGCCCCATTCCATTTCTTCTTGTATACACAATTTTTTTCGGCGAGCGTAGTGAGCCGGAAAAATTTGTGAAGTTATGTCTGCAAATAGACAGTTTTGTCGGCAACCCCCCCATTGAAAATGGTGTGGGAACGCCCCTGCAAGTGATAAAATAACAGTTAGTTCCCAACTTCCCAACAACTAGCTTTTTTAAATCAACAGACGCCAACTTTACGCCGAAGAATGCTGAATCATAATGAATGTGGACGGACGTGGATTTAGTTGTTCATGAATGAATGCAGCTGCATTCTCCTTGATTTTGCGTTAGCTCATCTTTAAGGCTCAATTTGAGCTTTTTTCTAATAATACAATTTGATTTTTCCTTTATGGGAGGCCTTGCTTTGACTTTTTTCGTACCCTTTATGTTTTTGACGCCCTTTATATCTCTATATTCCTCTTTTTAGATATCCCTTTTGCACCCCTTAAACTATTTTCAACCCCTTCTTTTCTGTTTTGATGCCCCTTTTTTGTTTCTATATCCCCTTTTCTTGCCAGTTTCAGTTGCTGTTTTCGCACCCCTTTCCTATTTTTTCAACCTTTCTCCTTTTTCGTTTCTGTTTTGACACCCCTTATTATCCCCCTTCAAACTCCAATTCCTTTGCTATTCTTTGCGTCCGTTTCCATAAACTATTTTCAACCCCTTTTCTGTTTTTTTCTCAGTTTTTGACGCCCTTCTTTTATTTTTGCTATTTTAGCGCCCCTTTAATTCCTCCAACTTTCTCTCAACCTTTTATGCTTTTACTTTTGATGCCCCTTATTGGTCTTATTTCTCTTTTCTTTCCATCTTCCTTTGTTCCTTTTTGGCGCCCCTTTCCGTTCTCCTCTGTTTTTCTTTCCTTTTCTCTTCTCATTTTGCTGCACTTTTTTTTGTTGATCTTAGTTCACTTTTCTTTCCAATTTATTTCACTACCCCATCGTTTCTTTTATTTTTTTTGCTTCTTATTGTGCTTTTTGGCGCCCCTTCCTTTACAAGTTTTATACGTTCTCTTTTCTCATTTTTGTTGCACATTGTTTATTCGGATTTCCCTTTTATAATTTATCCCCATTTTCGCCCTAATTTTGACGCTTCTTAGCTTTCCCTTACAGTTCCATCCTTTTCTCCATAAGTTTTTCTATCTCTTTTCCATTTAATTGTCCCCTTCCCCTTTTTACTTCCCTTTCCTCCCATTCTATCTCTAATTTTCTTTCTTTTCCTCCCCTTTCCTTTCCTCCCCTTTCCTTTCCCTTTTCTTCTTCTCCCTCTCCTTTTCTCTTTTCTTTCTTTTTGGCGCCCCTTTGGCCACCCGGGGGGCAAGCGCCCCAATGCCCCCCAAGATACGCCACTGTATTGCCCAGCAGGTTAAATAAATACATTGGGTGATTTGTGAAATTTGATTTACAGGGTGACCCAATAAAAACTTTACCCAAAATGAAAAATATTTTTCCACTTTTTGGACGGATTGCGTAGCAAAATCCGGCTTATGAAATGGCAATGTCTGGATGTATTTAAAGTCTGACTCAGAGATTTCGAAATATTATTTTTTTGTGTAATAATGAAAAATAGTCAACCAGAACTAAAGATAGTAACCTAAAATGCACAATTTCGAAATTTGAGATGAATCGGATTTTTCGTTTTGATGCAGTAAACATTTATGTGTAGTATTACATCCCATAGGATACTGTGTATAACAAAAATTCCGGATCCGGAATTTTATAACAAAGTTGTGATTTTCTATATGAAGGAATTCGATTTAAGCTTAGCAATTTCACACAGTGATTAGTATATGGACAAGCATTATGTACATGCAAAAAAACACGATTTTTTGGGAAAATGAGGGCGCCCTCCTCAGGAAATCTCTGAGTCGGCCTTTAAGTATGTATGTGTGTATGTAAGTGTGTGTGTCTGGACACAAAAAAGGTCAACATTTTGCCATAACTTTTTTTCCAGATGAGCTAGAGTAGCCAAACTTAGGTATATTGTAGGAGAGCACAAGCCCCTACTAACCATGTAATCCATCCCCCAGGGTCCTCCCATGGGTCTGACAGGTGGGAAATGTCAAAAAGTCAACATTTCACAAAAAGGTCACATTTTGCCATATCTTTTTTCCAGTATGAGTCAGAGTAGCCAAACTTAGGTATGATTGTAGGAGGGGACAATGCCGCTACTACCCATGTATGCGTTCCCCCAGGGTCCTCCCTCGGGTCTGACAGGGGTGGGTAATTCAAAGGTAACTTTCCAAAAGGTCAACATTTGCCATATCTTTTTCTAGATGAGTTACCAAGTAGCCAACCAATATAATGTATCTTAGATTTGAAAGTGTTTATGACCTATGCCTCCTGATTTAAAAGCTCCTAGGCTACACCTAACTGCCCGATATGGAGTTTTGGTTGAGGTTTGGGTCCCAACGTTCACTTAGCTTCAAGTGCCTTCTTACAGACTGTACTTAGTGGACTAAAAAAGCAATTTTCAGTGGCTTGCCCTTCGAAGCCCCCGCCATGGTACCCCAGCTCGCTGTCCATGGGTGATCACAGTTTTTCAGGGTTTTTTGAGAAGAGTGACTGGCATTATTGGTGCATAGGCCCACTTAGTCTGCAGTATTGAGTACTTGAACTCACTTATGAACTATACAAATACACATTGCACACCCATCATATTTCAACACCCCGCGCCCGCACATAACCCTTGGAGAAAACGCCAACTCCGTCCTACTGCCATTGGCGGTTTACAAGATTTTTCAAATAAAATTTGATATCTGTGGGGTTTTATTTTATCATAAAGAATGGGGTTATTGAGCCTCTTAATTGAAAAAAACATTGTTCTTTGGTTTGAGTGGTTCTCAAAATAGGTCCACTGAACAAAACTGGTATTTAGCACAACTGCATGCTATGATTCAGATTTGAAAAGCCTGTTTGCCAAACAATTTTGTGTACTTCTCGAATCCATCTAAATACCCATGGACCGTCTGCATTGTGTTAATATCATTTTTCTGTCTTGGGGCCGTGTGGGGGGGGGGGGTTTTTGCATGATCTGCTCGATTTGGGGCATTGGGGATTTTCAGCCTAAGAAAATGATGCTCCGTGGACAGTCTGTTTTGCTGACTTATCGTTCAGTGGACCATATCTTGATACTCATCACCAAAAGAACATTTTTGTTTCGCAAGATGGCTCAGAAAATAAAATCGGCAAAGAATGTTACCAATTTGCAATGTTACTACACTGTACTTTTAACCCCAAATAATCTGAATACCTAGTGAAATCCATTGATAATACAGACTGTCCCCTAAAAACTATACAATCAACTAAAAATATAAAAATCTAAGCTACGCAATTCTGCGAGATCTTGTGACTTTATTTGTAGACAAGATCCTAATCTAAATCCTCGCTTTTGATTCCAGTCAATTTGATGGACCCTACTGGATATATTGTCAATTGAACACAAAGGAGAACATACCACTTGGGCCCGTTCACTTGAGTTCAAGAAACTAAAGAATAATGGCATGTAGCATCTTGTGGGATTGAACCGTTTTTCAAACAAAATAATACTGTAGCAGATCAGAGTGAATGTCATTATATCCTCAGTGAACTAATCTATATATTTTTCCAACAAATGAAAGCGCCAGAAATTATGGTTTGAGGGAAATGGGGGATTCACTCTCTGGGGGACAAGCCTGACATTCATGGAAAATTTTGGCAATTGACTGCTTAAACTAATGGAACACACCACAGTCTCTGTGGGACAAATATTGGACAAAGCTCTAATGTGGAGGGACCTGTACCCTTCCCTATTATCACTGCCTCCACGATGCCAGGGAGGAACATAAGAAAAAAAAACAGTGTTTGAACAAAGACCATAAGACAAGAATGGTTTTTTGTTTTTTTGTTGGTGTTCAAAGGTTTCATTTTATTTTCAACAGGGTTTTTTTTTATCGTTCCTAAAAAACCTTTTGCTGAACCCCCGAGTAAGAGGCTGAACAACAAGACGGTTTGGGGAATTGAAATTTCCTAATGTTACTGTATATTGGCAATGCGACATATATAAAAGTTATAAAGGGGTTATAAATTATGTTATATCACAAGAGCACCACATGTATACCTATTTTTTATTTGAATGGGTTCACTAGATGTCTTGAAGTTGATTTCATTACAATTTTGCTTATATCTTCGGAGAGCTGAAACGGCCCAACAGTTTTTCAGAGTGTCTCAGGTATAATGTCCATACCTCCTGAACCAGACCCCCAAATTACAAAACCACTAAAAATCTCATGAAAGCTGGAAACATTCCTACAAAAGAATCGATATAGTCAGTTGAGATGAACTTATGTTTTTGGGCCACAAATTAATCTTGATTGTATAGTTTTTTTTTGGACAGCTGTATTTTGAAAAAAATTCACACACCTGCCTATAAAATGAATCAAGCCAACGTCCCACATGAACGTTCTAAGCACATCACATACGCTCATTAACATATGTATAACATTGTGCAGTGACAAATATCAATGCATGATTTTTATCCAATCATATTTCTTATGTGTTTATGAATAATGAATGAATGAACGAACGAACGAACAAATGAACAGGCAAACATTTTGTGCAGAAAAGTAAGGGCCAGATCCAAAATACCCCTTGTTGTGATGGGGTGGAAAAATGAAGCCTATTTGCATTCTGCTGCTGCTGTTGTTTTTAATGACTGGATAGTGCACAAAAAAGTACTTGAAAATAAAAAATGTATTTCACTTGTTGCCATGGTAATAGATGAAAAATGTGATGGGATGGAATGATGAAAAGATAGCATTTTTGCAGTTCATGTATCAAGCTGATTTGCTTCAAGGTGAAGTGATGTTTATTGCATTTGCTAACATGGACATAAGACGACAATTACTCTACTTCCTACATTAAATGGTTAAACTCAAAGTTATCCCTACTAGAAAAATCTTTAATCAATAAACAATGTCAGTCTAACAGAACAGGAATGAAATGGGATGGTAGTAAACAACCACTTGTTAAGCATGAAATAAAACCCACAACCTGCAAGATATTTATTTCTAATTTTAAAAGCATACCGTGTATGTTTACCCTTACCGTTACCTAGGCTCCATCATCCACAGCTATCCACTGTTGGATTGCCCATTTTCTTCTGTCTCTTGCATGCCTTGCCCATGTTGTCCCAACGTAACTGAGAAGTTATGTCATCCCTCTTCCTCTTTCCGGTTCTTAATTACCATTCTGTTATTCTCTTGGTCTATCTATTATTCTCTCTCCTGGTGTCGGGAAGGGCATTTGGCATTAGGAAGGGCATTTGGCATTAGGAAGGGCATTTGGCATTAGGAAGGGCATTTGGCATTAGGAAGGGCATTTGGCATTAGGAAGGGCATTTGGCATTAGGAAGGGCTTTTGGCATTAGGAAGGGCATTTGGCATTAGGAAGGGCATTTGGCATTAGGAAGGGCATCCGGTCAATTATCTTTTGCTCCAATAAATCCTTTCGCAGCAGTATTGCCGAGTGTGAGGTGAATCTGGCCACCCTCATTTAGTGGGAGACAAAACTGGATTTAAAACTTTGGTTTAACTAACTGAGAACATGCAACATGTCCTGCCCATCTCCATTTTTCTGCCTTGATTTTATTTAGAATGTCTTTCAAGTCTTCCTTGTTTGATACTTTTATTGTGAAGTGTGAGCATTCTTCTTTCCATTGCTCGTTTGGTTGTAATTAGTTTCTGTTCCAGGTATTTTGTTGTTGACCATGTTTCAGCCCTACATGTTAAAGTATAGGTAGAACACATTGATTGTAATATACTCGCCACCTTAATGTTTAAAGGGTGATAAATATTTATTTGGATGGAAGTTGGGTGGGTGATGGAGCCATCAGTGTTTGTGTCACCAGCCCAGAGGCACTCAACTTTGGAAGTGGAAGATGATTATCCAGTGAGAGATTTTACTTCAAAAGGAGGGGTCTTTCATCTTTCAGTGAGAAAACAAAAAAGAAGGGGTCAATCTGTGAGAAAGAGTAAAAATTTGGTGAAATTTCCATGCAAAATACTCATTTTAGTAAATTTCAGAGACAGAATTTGTTCGGGGCGCCAAACACCTGCCTATAAAATGGAATCAGCCAAACGTCCCCACAAACGTTCTAAGCACATCACATACGCTCATTACATATTATAACATGTTCCGTGAGCAATATCATCAATGATTTTTTATTCCAATCTATTTCTTATGTGTTTATGAATAATGAATGGAGAACGAACGAACGAACAAACTGAACGGCAACATTTTGTGCAGAAAAGTAAGGGCCAGATCCAAAATACCCCCCCCTTGTTGTGATGGGGTGGAAAAATGAAGCCTATTTGCATTCTGCTGCTGCTGTTGTTTTTATGACTTGGATAGTCACAAAAAAGGTACTTGAAAATAAAAAATGTCTTCATTGGTTTGCCATGTTAATAGATGAACATGTTATGGGATGGAAATGAAAGAAGCATTTTTGCAGTCATGTATCAAGCTGATTTGCTTCAAAGGTGAAGTGTGTTATATGCATTTGCTAACATGGAATGACACAATTACTCTACTCCTACATAAATGGTTTAACCCAAAGTTTACCCTAACTAAAATCTTTAAAATCAATAACACTGTCAGTCTAACAGAACAGGAATGAAATGGGATGGTGTAAACAACCACTTGTTTAAGCATTAAAATAAAACCCACAACCTTCAAGTATTTATTTCTAATTTTAAAGCTACGTTTATGTTTACCCTTACCGTTATACCATAGGCCCATCCCATCCCCCCCACCACTATCCACTTTGGATTGCCAATTTTCTTCTGTCTCTTGCATGCCTTGCCCATGTTGTCCCAACGTAACTGAGAAGTTTTTCATCCCTCTTCCTCTTTCTCTTTCCCGGTTCTTAAATTCATTCTGTTATTCTCTTGGTCTATCTTTATTCTCTCTCCGTG
Source organism: Ophioderma brevispina (assembly GCA_023653785.1). Lineage (NCBI taxonomy): Eukaryota > Metazoa > Echinodermata > Ophiuroidea > Amphilepidida > Ophiodermatidae > Ophioderma > Ophioderma brevispina. The sequence continues at coordinate 78,069 of JAMKCH010009986.1, forward strand.
TCCGGGAAGGGCATTTGGCATTAGGAAGGGCATTTGGCATTAGGAAGGGCATTTGGCATTAGGAAGGGCTTTTGGCATTAGGAAGGTGGTTCGGCATTAGGAAGGGCATTTGGCATTAGGAAGGGCATTTGGCATTAGGAAGGGCATTTGGCATTAGGAAGGGCATTTGGCATTAGGAAGGGCATTTGGCTTAGGAAGGCTTTAATTTGGCATAGTAAGCATTGGCATAGGATGGCTTTTGGCATTAGGAAGGGCATTTGGCATTAGGAAGGGCATTTGGCATTAGGAAGGGCATTTGGCATTAGGAAGGGCATTTGGCATTAGGAAGGGCTTTTGGCATTAGGAAGGGCATTTGGACATAGGAAGGCACTTTGGCTGAGGCCTCGTCAAAATTATCTTTTGCTTCCAATAAATCCTCTCGTCGCAGCATATTGCCGAGTGTGAGTGAATTGTGCCACCTCATTTGTGGGAGACAAAACTTGATTTTTAAACTTTGGTTACAACTGAGAACATGCACATGTCCTGCCCATCTCATTTTTCTGTGCCTTGATTTTATTAGAATGTCGTTCAAGTCTTCCTTGTTGATCTTTTATTGTGAAGTGTGAGCATTCTTCTTTCCATTGCTCGTTTGGTTGTAATTAAGTTTTGTTCCAGGTATTTTGTTGTTGACAGTTTCAGCCCTACATGTTAAAGTATAGGTAGAACACATTGATTGTAAATAGACTCGCCACCTTAATGTCTAAGGGTGATAAATCTTTATTGGAATGGAAGTTGGTGGGTTATAGCCATCATGTTTTGTGTCACCACCACCCAGAGGCCTCACTTTGGAATGGAAGACTGATATCCAGTGGAGAGATTTTACTTCAAAAGGAGGGGTCTTTCATCTTTCAGTGAGAAAACAAAAAAGAAGGGTAATCTGTAGAAAGATAAAATTTGGTGAATTTTCCATGCAAAATACTCATTTGAGTAAATTTAGAGACAGAATTTGTTTCGGGGCGCCAACCAAATGATGTATTTATAATCAGCATTGGATGCAATCAAATTTAATTGTTCCTTCGTCCGAGGACGGAAAGGGGAATTTCTTTTGGAGACTAATAGCCAAGCGAAAGGAGGGGTAAAAAGTCGATTTTGAGGGGGCTTTTTACAATACAGGAAGATATGAAGGAAGTGATCGGGGCTTGAAAGATTTGAAAAAGTAAAAATCATACAGACCCTCAATCATCAAGTTATCTAGGTCTATTGTGGGGCGCTGGTTCCGGTCTCTAGCACTTTTCCTTCCCGTTGTTAAATTCCTTCGGCAAAAACTCAACTAAGGGTACACTATTTGTGTTGACGTATATATATTCATCCCGCCCCGCCATTTCTAAATAGCCGCTGGTTTTCCGATGCAATTTTTTCCATTTTAAAGGATAGCATTTTTGTTAAAAAAAAAAAGTGTAACCTATAATGTCCTACTTTTGCATTTCTTTGCGTAAAAAGAAACGCCAACAATAGGTCCTATTCAGTCAATAGGCCGATCAGTGCATAACCAGTGGGGGGGGGGCTTTTACGTGGAGAACTTGAGACGGCCATCCCTATTTTGTCTATATTTGCTGGAGACGGTATGACAAATTCCTTCAAATACTACTTTCATTTTTCACTATTTGTGTTTTTGTTTCCTACATTTAAGACACTTTTAGTGATTTGCTAATCAGATAATCAAAAAATCATAAAACAATCAGATTTTTTGCTGTATGTAACAGTACAGGTATCCTAACATACCCTGCATGTATAAGGCCAGAAGCAACTAATAAGGACAAGGATCAGGAATTTTAGTCATTAGTGTCACACTTACTACAACACGTAATTGACTGGAGAATCGTAATCTTGGAACACTGCCGCTTTCTCCCTCCTTTTCCTGTTAATTCGCCTACAGCTGGAAAATGTAACTTCTATGAGAATTTTACAGACTGTATCCTTCACTTTGGAAGCTATTCCTGCAAATTTCAATAATTTTTTAATTTTATGTTTTGTTAATTTAATTTGCTGTTTTGAATTGGTACAACTTATTTTGAGTCTAAGCAAAAAAATTCCACATTTTTTTTAAATATTCTGGCATTATAACTGCTCATCCCTTTATCAAACCTAACCCACTCTAACTCGAACTAATGAAAACCCTAACCCGCTACTACTCTCACCCCTAACCTGACTTGACATTGTGGCTTTAAACAAAGCATGTTAATTCAATTTCAATATTTTTATTTTTTTTATTTTTTTTATTTTTTTTATCCCCCCTGGCTTGAAAAGCAGAAGGGGATTATGCTTCATTCATGCGGCGTCGACGGCGTCCAACACATCTTGTGAACGCGATAATGAACCCCTTAAGGGTTATGGTGAATGTAACTTGGTGGGTGGTATCGGACTGCCATGGTGCCCTCACCTTCATCTGATTGATTATGGCGTGGCATATGCTAATTAGGAAACTAATTGGCATAATTAAGGAGGTAATTTGGGGTATTTTACCCAAAAAGCTTGTGAACAAACTATATCTGAAGATCCATAAGTTCGTTTTGGTGGAACTTGGGGAGTGTGGGGAATCATGTACTCCTCCTCTTCTGCGCTGATTAGTTTGTGGCGCTGGATATGCTAATTAAATAGCTAATTTTCCTAATTATGAGTTAATTTGGGGTATTTTACCCAAAAAGCTTGTGAACAAACTATATCTGAAGATCCATAAGTCCCGATTTTGGTGAAACTGGATGGAGGGATGGGGAATCATGTACTCTCGTTCTGATTAGGTTTAAGGTGGGTTGTCCGGTTTTAAGGGGGGGTTGTTCCGGTTTAATGGGTTTTCCGGGTTAAGGGGGGTTGTCACGTGTTTAAGTTGGGGTTGTCCAGCTTTAAGGTGGTTTGTTTGGCTTTAAGGGGGATTGTTTGGGGTTTAGGTGGGTTGTCTGGTTTAAAGGGTTTGTCTTGTTGAAGTAAAGGGGGGTTGTTCTGGGTTTAAGGGGGGTTGTCTTGACTTAAGGGGGATTGTTTGGGGTAAGTGGGTTGGCGGGTTTGAAAGGGTTTGCCCCGGGTTTTAAGGGGGGTTTTTCTGGGCTTAAGGGGGCTTGTGTGGTTTAAGGGTTGGGTTCACAAGTTAAGGGGGGTTGTCCAGGTTTCAGGGGGGTGGTCCGAATTTAAGGGGGGTTGTCCAGCTTTAAAGGGGGTTGTTGGGTTAAGAGGTGGGGATTGTTGGGGTTTAAGGTGGCTTTGTCTGGGTTAAAGGGGTTGTCCGTGTTTAAGGGGTGTTGTCTGGACTTAAGGGGGACTGTTGGGGTTTATAAAGGTGTTGTCCGGGTTTAAAGGGGTTGTCCGGATTAAAGGGGGGTTGGGGGCTTAAGGCTTTTGTTGGGGTTTAGGTGATTGCAACTAGTTTTAGGGGGTTGTCCAGGTTTAGGGGGGTTGTCCGGGTTTAAGGTGTTGTTGGGGTTTAAGTGGATTTTTGGGCTTTAAAGGGGGGGTTTTGAGGTTAAGGGTTTTTGGGGCACATAATACGCTAGCATGCGAAGACGTGCACACATGCACCTGCATGCGCGCATGTGCGTATGCATTGAGCGGACGTTGCACATGGGTTGTCGGGTTTAGGGGGTTGGTTTGGGCTTAAGGGGATTGTTGGGGTTCAAGGTGGGGTTGTCCGGGTTTAACGGGGTTGTCCGGTTTTACGTGGGTTGTCTGGGCTTAAGGGGGCTTGTTGTGGTTTAAGGTGTTTTTTTTAATTTTTTAGTTTTTTGCTTTTTTTAAGGGGGGTTGCCCATGTTTACGGGGGGTTGTTGGGGTTTAAGGGATTTTTTGGTTTCAAATGGGGGTTTTGCAGCTTGATATTTTTAAAATTTGTAAACCGCTCCCGCAAGGGGGATTTAGCGTTTGAGAACCGCGACGTTATTTTTTAAATTTACTTTTGGGAGTTTGAGAAAGTCCTACTGATGCCATTTTTTAAAATGTCAGAGTAATTTCAGCTATAATTTTTTTTCAGAAAATGTTGCCAAATTTTAAGCACTGCACCCCTCCTTTTATTAGGAAAAACCTACGACAACATTCTCCAAGACGGTGTTGCTTTTCCATCTATGAACTTCTTATGCAACTGTAGAAGCCACATGTCAGCTTAAAGTATCCTAGTCTGGAACATCCCTGGAACATTCCTGGAGCACTGTGATAATCCTGTCACCTAGTAGTTACCTTTGTGGCTGCACTCTCTCTATAAGAGAGAAGACGAAGAGTAAAGTATGTTCACCGCAATGACATTTGACAACACTCATTTGCACCCGATTGGGCTCACCCACATCCCTACCCTAAATCATTGGCCTTGCCTTGTGCTACTCATCTCAAGCGCATACGTCTGCCTGCCTTATAGCAAGTAAGATGACGTCATAATCAAATTAAAACACACTAGGGACTCAAGATCAAATCAACCGTTTAGTGTCCTTTTATCATTATATAACACGTCGAGATGTTAAAACAATGAAAACATTGCAATCAGGGTGACCAATAAAACTTTTGGCCAAAATGAAAGTTAATATTGTTTCCACTTTTTTTTTTAATTGATATCGTTGGATGTTTATTTTATCATATCATAAGAATGGGTGATTAAGCCATCTTGCCTGAAACAATTGTTCATTTTGGTTGAAAGGTTCTCAAGATATGGTCCACTGAACAATAAGTCAGCAAAACAGACTTGTCCATGGAGCATCATTTTTCTTAGGCATGGAAATCCCCAATGTCCAAATCGAACAAATGCTAGAAAAGTTGGTACCATCGATTTCTTGATAAAGTGGCTAATGTATATTGGAATCCCATAAAAATTAGAAAATAAACACAAGAGGCCCACGGGAACCGCTTTTCTTACATATGGCCTTAACCTTTAACCTCAGCCAATTTTGAGGGGTTACTTACCTCTCCCTAGTGCAACCCCTTAAGTTGGTTTATGAAGACTGTCCAAAAGCTTACTGCATTCAATATTTTGAATTATTGATGCTAACAATTCTCACTTAGTTGTCACTATGAATCATGGCATCACCATGCAAATAATTATCAGTACAGATGATTTAGATTCTTAAAGGGGGAGTGACCCAATTAATGTTTCATCTTGAAGGCACTCAATCTGTCAAAGTTTTATGCCAATATTTAAAGCTCTTTTGATGTGAGAGATAAAAAAACTAGATACGAGACGTCCTGGACATTGAAAACCTGAAATAGCTGCCATTTTGCATTTCAAAGTCAAATTACATTTGTGCTATTAAAAAGTTGCAAAATTAAACTTTGTCTGCAGGAAAAACAAGTAGACACTATCATCTTTAAAATCGGATTAATATTAACAATATGATCTTGACTAAAAGTGCATTGACCGTTGGGCAATTTTGGCCCATAGCGGTGCTCATTTGAAGTCGCGATCGCTAATCTAAACTATACATTTTTGGATTTCCATATGATAGGCGAGTAAATTGGACATGCATATTAATTCAATTATGGACAGTTATTTTTATCCCTGTGTTAACTTTGTTTGCTTTTCCACAAAATCGCTGAAAAATTGAAGCAGAAAGCCTAAGTCAAAACTGTTTCAACATCAGGGAACCCCAAGACACCTTCAAATCTTTGTTCCCAGAGTTGGTCATGTGGTCTACAGGCTGGCCTTCTACTAGAATTCGCCTTCTATGGAGTTTAAGTTCATGGAGAAATTAGTGAGTGCCCAGATAAAAGGATCATCTTGTCTCAAAGACTTAATGAGAAGTTTCAGTCAGCTTAAAAAGAACGACACAGCACTTAAACGGGAACTTCTGCGTGTTCAAGGGGGGGGGGGAAAACGTAAAAATTTTTTTAAAAAAATTACAAACAGTAAGGCAGTTGCTGCTATTGTGCTGCTAGATCTTTCGCAGCTTTTGATATGTTGATATGCCATCTTTTGGAAGGGGTAGTGATACTTTCAAAATTCAAGGTACAGCCTTACAGTGGATTCGGTCTTACCTGCAAAACCGCTCTCTTTTCGTCTGCGCATTGGGGATGCAATTTCAAACAAGAATCATCTCCCTTTCGGTCTTCTCAGGGTTCTGTGGTCGGCCTCTCTTGTCATAATGTAAACATACTGTATCGCATCAAGCATCCGGAAGCACAATATTGCTTACCAACATGTATGCTGAGGAGGTCAGCTCTATTGACATTTGATCCTACGATTGATGGTGATGCCAAACATGCTGTCAAAAGACTCTCTCTTGTATGATGACATCAGTGAGGGATGCGCGTAACAAACCTCAATTGAATGATGAAAAACGAATTTTTCATCGAATGTTCATCCTATTACAAAAATCGCCCAAAGAGTATTACCATCAGGGGTCGGGACTGGGGGGTTCCCCAGTCCTCGGCAATTTAAGAAACCTTGGGTCGTGTTGGATCAGACAATGTCTATGAACGGAACCATGTAAAGGTCATCATTAAGCCTGTAAGTTCAAATTCGCCCTATTTACCGAATCGCCGCTTTATCACAATTTGAGAGTTGTCATCATCTTGTCCGTTCACGGATTTTATCTCGCATTGACTATCCCAATCACTTTTGTATGGAAGGTCGGCCAGAGATCGGAGTAAAGTTCAGATTTTGCAGAATCAGAGCAGCCAGGCTGGTGTTAAGATCTGATAGAAGACACCGCCACACCACGCTAAAAAGCCCATTGGCTACCGATCAGTGAGCGCCTTTTCTTTAAGCTTATGCTTCATACTTACAAGGGCATTTCCGGACATTTGCCATTCTACTTGTCCGAATACCTCTCTCTGTATATTCCGGGCAGGCCAGGATGCGTCTGCAGATGACAAGATGGCTTCCCTCACTGTTTCCCCCACAAAAAGGTCAGGGGGTGACAGGGTTTTCAGCAATGCGGCCCCATGCCTTATGGTAAACTTCTTGCCATGGTTCGCCACTCCAAGTCCATTGTTACTCTTAAGAAAGCTCTAAAATTCATCTATTCCAAGAGTTGATTGTGGGCTTAAATGTGTTATTTTGTTATTGCCTCACATGAATTTAATTATGCAGTGTTTCTTTTTTCTTTTATTTTAAAGTTGATGTTAAGTACGTATCTCATAGTAATACAACAGGTATTGTAAAAGATGAACCATGTTTTAGGCTAAATAGTAATTACTCTCTATTTTGTAAAGTGCTTTGACCTTGTTTTGAGAAGGCGCTATATCAATGCAGTTTGTATTGTATTGTATTGTATTGTTTACTGCAACTTTTAAATCCTGGGGTGGGTTCGGTCAAGTGGGCATAACTTCAACAATACTCAGTCAATCGCCACAAATGAGACGTCAAAATGTGCGCAAATAAACACCGTTTCCAATTAAATCCCATAATATACATTATGATATATCGTTTAAACTTGATAGACAAATTCCAGGAGTGGGGAGTTACTTTTTTTGATGTGTTTTAAGATCAGTAAGGACATTGAGTGTATCATTATTGAATTGTAATTGTGTTTTGAACATTCCAAATTCTTGAACCAATTAATCTGATTAAGACCATATTAAATATGTGTTATAATATAAAATTCAGATCTTTTGTGCACAAGGCTCATTTGTTTGTGTTTAAAGGGTATTTCTGACCTTGGCGTCCATGTGATGCCTAACAGAAATTAGGGGCTCTTAACCTGTACTGTTCAAAATTCAGATCATTTGTGCACAAGGCTCATTTGTTTGTGTTTAAAGGGTATTTCTGTCCTTGACGTCCACGAGACATTGTAACACTAGTGTTTCTAGAAAAAATCAAGCAATATATCAATCGATCAATCAAAATTTTATTTAACTATTCACATTATACAATACAATTATTATATCAACAATAAGTAGAACCTAAAATTTAGTACATGAATGGAAATATGATCACATTTATATAATCAAATTGTGGGGTGTCACATTTAACGCTGAGCATTACGGCGGTCCGGAAAGTGTGTAGTCTGTGTCACAGACTGCGAAAGATATTATCTAAATTAGTACTGCGCGAGAGATTAACGTTATTAGTCCGTCATAGCGAATGCATGCAAATGAAACTAAATCTCAAATATCTCCAGAAAACGAAGGGGTTCTATGGAGATTTTGCATCAGAGGGTCCGCTACTATGTTTTGTTTTGGATATGTATCGTAATTGGGTCTGAACCTATAGAACCTTGCGAGAAAATTGAACGTTTTTGTCAGGTGCTTCGGTGCTCGCAAACACGGAAAAGTGAACACGCAATCGCTACAGGCCGCATCCCTTTTTCCCACAATGCCTTAATTTCGGTATTATTCCAGTCTTGAGAATTTTCAAATGCTGGTTTCAATTTTTTTTTTCAATTTTAGAAACAGGATATATACGTACTTACCGGACCGCCGTAGCTGAGCATGACACTCGGACACCCCTCACAAGTTACAAAGTACATCATTTGAAAATCAGATATTTATATATGTTAATAAATAAATTAAAGTGCAGAGAGATTTCATATCATGTGTCCCTAAAAATCAAAACCATGACTTTTGCTCTGATGTAAAGCTTCCATCAATAATATTACCATCTAAAAGGATTAGGCTGAGAATTATTTCTTTGGTACGAAAATTGTGAAATTTCTAATTTTGTATAGGTGCAGCCTATGTTTTTTACTGAAATATGACCAAATAAAAATCATGTTTTTTTTTTCATTTTTAAGACTTCTGTATAGCCTAATACAAAGGTAAGAAATCTATTGAGGGTCTAATCTACATGAAATCATTACAAATGACACAATATATGGATGCCTCAAAATCTCTCGTTGCACTTTTAATGAGTGGCTCAGGGAACTTCTTTGAGCAAATTGAGATTTTCAGGTGAAAGTGCTCACTGCCCTCCTATTTATGTCCCACAGACATTACAAAGTTATCATTCTTAACACATTTAACACCATAACTTAAGGAAATAAAGCAGATGCCGGTGGAAACCAGTTACAAAAGTCCCATTTCTCAAAATGGTAAAAAGCAATGGGCCATTTTTACACTGTAGCCACTCAATATTGAAGAGTCATAGAATTGTACTTGATATCAATACATTCAATACATTAAAGGCACTATCAGTGATCTGATAAATCAGAAAATAAAAAAAAAATAATCAAAAATCAGATCTTTGTATGTCTGTAACAAGAATAGGTATCCTAACATAATCCTACAAGTAATAGGACCAAAAGCAGCCTAATAAGCACAAAATCGGATATTTTAATCGTTACTGTCCGTACGGACACTTGCTACAACACGTACACTCAGATTTGGATTCCCATCTTTAAACACTGCTGTTTTCTTCCTTTTCTGTCAATTCTTCAGTTCGAAAAAATAAGTGATGAAAATTCTACAGACTTATCCTTCGCTTTTAAGCTATTCCTGCAAATTTCAAATATTTTGACTCTTTCGGGTGGATCATTGATAGTGGCTTTTATATTTACAAGCAATAACATGACCTAAGAATAACTCATTCGTGGCAAGTATCCAAAGAAAGAAAAATTCTTTTTTCAAATTCAATACATTTGAAATCACTTAAGGTGTTGGCATTATGATTAGGTTTCTAAGGAGTACGCGCAAGCCGACTGTAATAAACTCGGAGATGATGGAGCGTCCATTCGTTTGCGATTTTAGCGTCGCAAAATTTCATGAGCTTTTTTCCCCTCTGCGTTTACGCGAATTTGAAATGCGTTCATAACATCGCTTAGAACTCTTATGTTGCTAGGACTTGTCTAAGAACGAACCTGATTAATTACGCGTCTCACATTTCACGCACTCATAAATAAAAAAGAATTTGTTTCCTGTATAGGGGGTACATATGGAACTCTTTCCGCATATAGGTGTAAAATAACACGAGACGCAGCGTCTCTATAGTGAAGACACAAATTTCGCTCCAAAAATGGCCTTTTTTCGACGATTTTCAGGAAACTAATACGGTGACACCATTTTTTTATTTTGGTATTTTCAAGTATGCAACTTAGACCTAAAGATATGTGAAAATCAGAAAAACGATCGGCCCCCTTTGTTATCTTTTTGGGGCACTTTAGTATCGGTGCATCCCATAGAGTTGCGTGGTAAATAATGTAAAATTTTGAGCAAAAATAACTCTTTTTTTCTCAAAAATGAATACAGTAAGCCATATTTTTTATTTCAGATTTGTTATCAGCACAAAAGAATGTACTATATCAAATTTTAAAGAAATTTTTGCGTCCCATTTAAATCATGATGCCAAAACCAAGGGGCGGCGCCAGGGTAAAATCATAGGAGGGGAGAAACATCATAGGGGGGGGGGCAAAACAGTACAAAATGAACTCATTTTGGTTGAAAACCCCTAATTTTTGCACAATTTATTGCGTAAACTCCCTGTTTTTCCTAAATTTTGACAATTTCAGGGGGTGGCCGCCCCCCTGGTGCCGCCCCTGCCAAAACCTTTAAATGAAAACCAATCTTATAGACAGGGTGCAAAATAAGCGAAGGTACCGAAGGCAATTGCCTTTGGTGCCCCTACCAGTTGCCTTGATGCCCTAAATTTTTGCCATTCTTGGGCCTCTTGGCCCTATACTTTTACATGTAATTGCCTTGATGCCCTTCTACTCAATTGATAATTGGCTGCCCTTTAAAAATCTTATTTTGCACCCTGCTTATAGGCATACAACTTGAGAAAAAATTATACAAAAAGTATAGGTTTTTACAGCAGTTTGTCCATTTTTTGTCCATTTTGGACTGTGCCAAAATAAGTCCTTGTACAAAGTCTGTGGAAAATTGAAGCCATATCTTCAAAATGCATGTTTGGAAAATTGGCATGTATGTGTCTGTCACCATTACCCCTCCAGGACGCCATAGCCGATAATTCTACCTTAATACTTTGGTGCTTTACTGAATAACATTTATTACAATTGCGATATCTTTTAATATATGTACAAACAAGAGTATAATTATATTACAGAATTTGCATAGTAAATATGAAATTATATATGACCCAGCAACGAAATGAGGCTCTTTGAGGTGAAAATGAAAAATGAGATTCATGTACGATCATATTACTCATGTCTTAAGGATTAAAATAAGACCTTAATCACCAATATTGTTATGAAGTTGTGGTACGTCAAAGACCTTGCCATACGGATACAATAAAATACAAAATTACACAGGTATATGCATTGAAAGTTGATGTAACCTATATTTTACATATACTCCCCGCCTAAAAAATCCGAACGATATAAATTACTGTATTAAAAAGGTATGTAGGTGAATTATAATAATAAATGCCAGGAGCGTTGTTTGTGTAATGTGTTTGCTTATTGACCTGTGTCCCAGTGGCGTGGGGAATCTTTCCCCCCTTTGCCCCCCCCTGAAAAAAAAAGCTGACTACGCCACTGCTGTGTCCGTAATGCATTGATAACGAAGCATGATGTGGAAGTTTGAGAGATTTATCCAGCTGGCTTGGCGCGTTCATTTGAAAGCAAGTTTGAGCACGTTGATGGCCATTTCAACATCGTTCAGATTTTTTAGGCGGGGAGTATATTTACACACAATAAATAACACAAATAGGCTCAGAACCGGGGGGGGGGCAATTACATATGAAATGGATATGGGTGTAAGGCACTTCCAAACCCAGGGGCATTTGATGACAGAGGACTCAAAATATGGGGTGTTCTGGTGACAAATTTCCAAAATTTTCCAAAAGAGGGGTCTTTTGGTGAAATTGTGCAAATGTTCTAATAAATAGGGATCTTTGGGTGATTTTTTTTTTTTCAAAATTTTTTTTTTTTGGTCTTTTGGTTTTCGTTTTCAGGTCTTCTTTGAAAAGTTGAAATCCAATTGAAATCAGACTTGGGGTTAAGGTGCAATAGGGGTTCCTTCATATGTGGTAGTCAAATGTCATGAACCAAGGTCAAAGGTCATCTGAACTCATATTCCATACCGCCATCTTGCCTGGGGATCACACAAGTTTACTTGCTGTATTTTTTTTACATGTGAATGCAAATATAAGTGGATATTTACAACCTGGGGGTTTCAATAGAGGACCACACCTGCGGGTGTTAATGTAACATCATGATTGGTGGTAAAGATGATTGGTGTAATAGCCTACATTAAAGTAGGAGTTGTTATTGTTGCTTTTGTTTTTTTATCTCAAAGAAGTCCACCAAAGTGCTGTCTTAAGCCATTTTAGATATTGTTTTGACACCATATCAGTGTTAATCAGCTTTAATTAACACTGCCAATTAACACCATCAAGCTTACTACCAGTTTAACACCAGAGTTTTTTGCAGTGTGGAGTACATTTTTGCTCATAACTTCCAAACCAAACATCCTTTAGCTACTGGCCAACTCCATCTCACACAGTTACCCACTCTATTTGCTTGGGTTTTGACCTACTTTTCAAATATCAGTGTTGCAGAAATTTTTCATGATGTTTGTGTCCTCTAAAATCTACAATGTATGATAGTTTATGCAAATTTTGCATCATATGGACATTGCTCAATTAGATAGGCCTAGCGAAAACCTGAAAGTGCATTTACAAAAAGATATGAATGTTCAATAAAGTAGAAATAAGAGAGAAGTTGCAGAATTTTTTGCTTGAGTCGAATACTAGCCAACACTCCTCCAAGGGAGTCAAACAGTCAGGTTAGGTATCTGCGGTGTGTAGTTTTAATCTTGCATGCTTGCTGGCTTGTAGGCAAAGTCAGTTATGATTTTGTGATGTTTAGTCTTCATAAGCAAAATATATTTGCTGAATTTGTGTATTTTCATCTAGCACATTGTTTTCTTCAGCTCATTTTATAATTTTAGTATATAGATATAACAGCAAGTAATGAGCCAAAAACTATTGATTTTGTGCTGATTGAGTGGTCAATTCTCGACTGGTGCGAGTGTGAGGGCCACAGCAATTCACTACTAAGGAGTTACTGGCCTGGCTGTTGTGTAAGCTGTATGCGAAATACTTTCAGTTTTATATATTGTCCAAGGGTGTTATTTTTGGGGGATGCCAGCATAGCTGGCAGGACCACTTTGCAATCCATAGTGCAGGGGTTCTCAATTATATTAGCTGAAGGGCCAGAAAATGCTGAACACATTTGAAAGTTCCCTACTTGAGGGCCAAATAACACCTGGAATTCTTATGTTTCCCTTTATATTTTAGAGTAAGTCGAGGGCCAAAAATCAATGATTGGCGGGCTGGATTTGGCCCGCGGGCCACCTATTGAGAACCACTGCCATAGTGCGTGTGGCTCTGTATGTATGTGTGTATGTGTCACTAAAATGAATTTTTTTATGGAGCGGCTCACGGCTTAAATTCTTTGAATATAGCAAGCGCAAAGCCGAGAACCGTGAAATTCTAGTTACTATTATTCCCAGTTTTTATTACTGTTGCTTAAGCTTTCATTATATAAGGTAGCTCCATCAGTGAAAGAACATTGCTATTCTAGGAATCAATGTTCATGGATGTATCCAGGATATTGCACCTGAATATGATCCCAGCCCATCTGACAGGGCGGTCTAGGGGCCGCTTAAGGCCCCTGAGGGGTCCTGGGGCAGAGCCCCTGGTGGTGGTCTAGTGGGTAAAGCCCCCAGAAAAATATGTATTTTCAGGCAAATTTGATATTAAATGCATTTATGCATGGAGGAAGGTCACAAAACAAGGGTTATGCACTGAAAGTGTGTATTTTCATTTTGGGTTATATTGGAAATTCTTCTAACAATAGTTTTCTGAAGTTTTCCCATTGTTTATTTTAACAATAGGCGGTTCTTTGATGTCCTCAGTATGGTTGCCATGGTTAACAATTTCTTTACTTTACCTTCCCCAGCCATTATATATATGTGGCATTTTCTGACTTTCCTCAAACTTAAAAAAATTTTTTTGAATTTCCTTGACCAAAAATAAAAATTCATGACTTTCTCAAACTTTCAAAATTCAGGCTGACTTTTCCCTGACTTTCAAAATTCACTGACTTTTCCCTGACTTTTAAAATTCACAACCTAATCTCTCTCTGTGTGTATATGTGTGTGCTTGCTTGCAAACACATGTGTATTTTGCTTTCGGGTTGTGCGTGTAGTTGTGTGTTGTAAATACAAAGATTAAAAGAAATGACAATTGAACAAACAAATGTTTTTGAAATGGCCAAACTATTTTGTATCATTGTGGCATATTTCATAGCATATAATAATGTGGTAAGAATGTTGTCTTTGAATGATATCACTTGTGAAATCAAACCTAAATATGATCAAAACTAACAGCAAAACTAGAGAGAAAATGAAGACAACAACGCTGAAGTCCAAATTCTTTGGAATGACCGTGCTACCTTCATGCTCAGTTGTTTTGAAGGACACTTGCATTGCTTGGTGATAAGCTGGAAACACGCAGAGGCGGGTCACTTGTTACTACCAGTAGACTTGAAATCGATTATGTGTTTCGTTTATACTGCAAAAAATTCGAATTCTATGACCACTTATTCAAATTCACGCAAAAGTTGCTAAAAAGCAACTTATGAATTCGACTTTTTGAAGTCGTATCAATTACGATTGGGCGTGTTTACACTTCAGGAAAAAGTGAATTGATGACGACCCAATCGAATTCTCTTCAACTTGTCCCAGTGTAAACGTGGCTCTAATTAAAGTGTCAATTTCTTGCTAATGAAGCAACACAGTCACTTAAAGGTCCATGGCCCGTGGCCGATCGCTAATAGCCTCGTCCCCAGAAGCCCCAGATTTTCCCGGAAGTGGTCAACATTTTGGTATCAGAAGAAAGCTACTATTTTTCTCATTTACCCTGTGAAATCTTAGAGCCAAAGGATGTTTGGTTTGGAAGTTATGAGTGAAAATGTGCCCCATTTTGGTTGACCAATATTAGTCTTCCATATACAACTTCTTTCCTTCAATCCGATGTAGATCATAACAAAATGCATCTGTTTCGGGAGATGCAGACAGTCCAAATTCCTAAATATTCATCACAAACATATTTAAAGTAGTCCGATCCCGTGACGTCATGGCCACCCCACGTCACACGCGACCCATCAACAATCATCCTCTCACTGTTTGGACCCTCAATCAGGTCAGACGTATCATTAAGATTACTCCCGGTTTGGGGTCCTTTTAACGGGAATTTGTATGCTTACGTAGCGTGTAAGCTGCTCAGACTCTCCTTAAAAACTTCCTAATATCCTTTTGAGTTTCGTCTAGCACGCTGCTAAGTTTAGGGGCGGCGTATGCGGGTCAGAAAAGACTGTGGTCGTGGCATGGTCGGCGTTGCAATGTGGCCTTCATTTTAATGTTTTTTCAGTGCCATGTTTGATGCTTTTCGCGGTTTTGCTAATATGCGGGTGTGTGTGTGTGTTGGTCTGAGTTACAGATGGTGTATGTCAAATATTAGCTACATTGTACTAGTCTGTGCATAGAACTGTAAAACTGCAAATAATTTATCAAAGCTGCCGCGATTGTTGATGATGAGCACGATAAGGTGTATTGCGCACCGGACGTGTACGCGGGAAAACCTGTGTGCCCTTGATAGTTTCTGAGTCCGGTCTGGAGGCAGGCGGGACCAGGCTAGACCCCGTTTTTCCCCTCCTCCTGGTTTGAGACTGCTCCCGGTGTCCCATCGCCAGCAAGGCAGGCCTCAATAAGTAGGGGAGGGGTAGGAGGGGAAACCATCATCTCTTCCAAACTAAGTTCTTTCGCCCGTGGTATGGTCATCACCCAAACAGACTGGTATCGTCTCCCATGGAAGTTACTGTGGTGCTTCGGGTTGCGAGGCCCAACGAGTCGAGGCTTCGCAGGCCCTGCCAGCTCATCGGCGCCAAGGGCCTATTTCTAGCGGGCCGCTTCCAGCGATGAATTTCCCTGGGGTTCAGTCCACGACGCTTCCCCCCATTAGTAGCCGGGGTGTGTTGTGGGACGTGGGGGAGTGAGCTGCCTGCTACCACGAGAGCGTCGGTCGCTCCATCCCAGCTGCCTTGGGGTCTCCACCAGTGCCAGTCACAAGTCCGCGGGGAACCCCCGGAACAGCTACCACCAGTTTATACTGGTACACGCCCTTGTGAGGCTCCCGTACTCAATACAGGGCTTCTTACCCATCAGCCATGGGGTTGTCTCCCCGAAAAAAAAAAAAAGGGGAAAAAAATGAAAATAAAACAAAAAAAAAAAAGAAAAAACCTAAAAAATTAAAAAAAAAAAACAGGGTGGTGCGCTGCTCCAGGGCAAAGGTCCAATAGACCGACGAATCCTTGTTGGACATCAGTATGCAGCCACAGCAGGGCGTTGCGTCCGCATCGGTGCTCGGTCCTCCGTACTTGATCATCCCTTGCTTTGATGCGTGGGTATGACCCCACCCATGCAGGGGCAATCGTGGCAACACATCAGTCTCCCTTTCTCCGGTTGTCGCGGCTGCGGCACCGGGGCCAGATAGTTCCGGCCCTTATATTCTCAATTTCATATGGTCAGCCCGGTTTCGATTTGGGGTACCCCCCTCCGTTATGCTATTGGTAAGCCATGCAGACGCATTTCATTCCTCCTTCTTCCATGGGAGTGGGGTATGCTGGGTACCTTCCTGATTTCCGTATTCCGCAGGCGCAGCTGGGCCCAGCACTGCTGGAGCTTCAATGCCGCATGTGCATTTGGAGCACGCGGCGGCATGCCCTGTGCCCTGTGGGACGCAGTCGTCCAGAGAGGGTTCCGATTCCTCCAGCACAGACACTGATCTCCTGTTGTGGCAGGAGTTGGACGTGTCCTCTTTGGTAAGTGGTGGACAAAAGTATATTAAAGGAGGCACCTCTTCGGGCGTGTTTGATCTGGTCGTTGTTCAATCCATTATGCGGCAATCGCTGCATCTTGGATTTGGGCCTTGAAGAGCGGATCATGCAAGGTGGTGGGTGTGCTTCTCCTCCCGTTAGGTATCGTTGGGCTAACTCAAGCGCCGGGACCTCCCCACGCGTCCAAGTTCCGCCATGTGAGCGAGGAGTTGGAGCGCCTGATCATTAATACCAAATGGTCTTTTCTCCGGCCTCCAAGGGGAGTATGCTCGCACTTTTCAGGCACCCGAGAAAGACTACGACTCTCTTTTTCGGGTTCCTGAGATGGAGAGCCGGAGGTGATCCCTCCGGAATGGTTTCCGGCTCCAGAACCGCCCCTCCGTAGTATGCTCCTTACTGGGAGTACGAGCTGCGTTCGATGGATTTCCACTCACGTGGAAATGCTCGATTAGCTGCATTTCAGTACCCAATGCTGAACTATGCAGGCAAGCTCGTCTCCCAGGCTCTGAAGGCAGACTCTGTAGACACTAATGACCTTGAGGAACTGCAGGATATCATAGCAGTGACCTCGGCCATGTCTACAGAGCTGCTTTCACAGTCGCTCAGGTTGGCACTTCGCACTGTGTCCCTGCGAAGGGAGAATGTGTTTGCCTTCCTGCGGAAAGATGTCTCGGCGGACCTCGCGTCAGACTTAAAAAAGATCTCGAAGGTCCACGAGTCTTTTTTCGGCGGAGGTCTTTCTGACACCGTGGAAGACCTGGCTGAGAAGATCAGGAATCGCCGAACTCTCCAAGAGGAGTTACGCCCCCTGTCTTCGGCCCCTCAGAAGAAGAAGAAGTCTTGTGGCAGGTCCCGGGGACGGGGCAGGTCCAAGACAACTTCGACTTCCGCTGCCCCGACACAGGGCAGTGATCCCAAGCCGGTTGCTTCTCTAAAGAGAAAGCCTAGTGCCACGCAGTTGGCGAATGCCTCCCAGCCTTCCAAGAAAGCGAAGCGTGGAGGCAGGAAGGGTTTTTGAGGCCGCGGCGGCCGTTCCGAACATTCCTCACCACGATGTTCGGAGTCCGTCCCCAGTGGTCGGCGGTCGCTTACTACAGTTTGCCCACATCTGGGCAGCCATCAATCCCGACAAATGGGTGATGGTAACAGTGCAGCGGGGTTATCGCATAGAATTTACTTCGACCCCGCCCTTGCGTATCCTGCCGGAACCCACTGTTTTACCGGGCGATCCGGTGCAAGTGCAGTTTCTGCGGGACGAGGTTGTTGCCCTCCGCTCCAAGGACGCTATTTATCTTGTTTATCCCCCGCATACTCCGGGGTTTTGGTTGACGTTCTTTCTAACTCCCAAAAAGACAGGGGACTGGCGCCCCATCTTGAATTTGAAGCCGTTGAATCGATTCATTCGGCCTCAGAAATTCCGGATGGAGACGCTAGCTTCTGTGATGCGTCGTTCAATAACGGGGCAGTGGGCAACAACCTTGGATCTCAAGGATGCGTATTTGCACGTCCCAATTCGATCCGAAGACCAGCGATGGCTTCGTTTCATGGTCGACGGACAGTCTTACCAGTTCCGGTGTCTCCCCTTCGGTCTATCGACGGCCCCACGGGTTTTTACCCGGGTTGTCAAGGCCGTGGGGGCCTATCTCCGACGCCGGGGGGTCCAGGTGTCCCAATACTTGGACGATTGGCTGATAACCAGTCTGTCCAGGGAGCTTGTACTGCAGCACTCAAGATTTGTGATACAAGAGGTGATGAGGTTGGGTTTTATTGTGAACGAGAAGAAATCCAATCTTGTCCCGACACAGACCCCCCCCCCCCCAGTATTTGGGTGCTATACTCAATTTGGAGACCGGACTAGCCACCCCGACGCCGGAACGGATATCCAATGTGATCTCCTGCCGGCGATGGTATGGTTGAAGGTGATGGGGCTGATGGCCAGCTTAGTGGATCTGGTTCCATATTGCCGGTTCCACATGAGGCCAATACAGCTTCATTTCTTGTACCATTTCCGTCCCAGCAGGGATTCATTGGACAAGGTGGTCCCGATGACCTCCTTAATTCGTCAAGAATTGGGCTGGTGGGTTCACCGTCCCCATCTCACGGTGGGGATGGTTTTCCCGTCTCCTCCTCCCCAGTTAACGCTGACAACAGATGCGTCTCTGTGGGGGGGGTCATCTGGGGGGTGTGGAGGTTTCCGGGGTATGGTCTCCCCAGGAATCCTTGGAACACATCAACCTCCTGGAACTCTGGGCAGTGCACAGATCCCTCCAGAGTTTCGAGGGGACAGTTTCGGGGTTACAAAGTGTTGATCCAAACGGACAACTCGACAGTGGTGACCTACATAAACAAGTAGGGGGGCACCCACTCGTCGACTCTTTGTCTTCACACCAGACGAGTGTTAGTCTGGTGTATGGCTCTGAACATCCACCTAGTTGCGATGCATATAGCCGGGAATACCAATGTTCGAGCAGACAGTCTGTCCCGGGGGAGGGTGATTCCATTGGCCTCACACCAATGGTCGCTCGGCAGATCTTTTGGGAGTTTTATCTTCCATCGATCGACCTGTTTGCATCTTGCGACAACCACCAGCTAGTGCGGTACTGCTCCCGGACACGGGATCCGGGAGCGTACACAGTGGATGCAATGTCGTTCAGCTGGAGAGGGATAGCAGCGTACGCGTTTCCGCCACTTCCGTTGATGTCACGCACAGAAGATAGTCACGGAGCCGTGCGATGTCCTCCTGATCGCCCCATTCTGGCCTCGCCAGCTCTGGTTCCGGGACATGGTACAGCTGCTGGCAGGTCGCCCTCGCCTACTTCCTCTGGAGAATCTTTTCCTATTCGAGGAAGTAGACGGGGGGTCGCTGGAGGCTGTCAAGTCACTGAGGTTGACTGTCTGGCCATTGTCCGGCGACGCTTCGAAGCGCAAGGTCTTTCTCGAGGAGCTACCTCATTGGCAGCCCACGGACGAAGACCTTCGATGCTCCGAACATATTCTAAGCATTTGGGGCCCTACTACGAATGGTGCAATAGTAGACATTGATCCGTGTCGCGCCTCTTTAGGGGCCGTCTCAGACTTTTTACAAAGTAGGTTTGAGATGGGACTTGAGTCCGGGACTGTCCGGGGCTACAAGTCCGCGATCCAGGCGATCCATGAGGGGTTTGAAGATGGATCAACGGTGAATGCGAGTCCGGTTATCCATCATCTGCTGAATGGGATGTTCATCACACGTCCTCCATCCAGGAAAATTGTGCCCTCATGGGATCTTCCCACTGTTCTGAATTATTTGAAAGATCCTCCTTTTGAGCCCCTTTCATCGGCCTCTTTGAAAGATTTGACATGTAAAACTCTTTTTTTGGTGGCGGTGGCTTCGGGGCGCCGGTGCTCCGAGCTTCATGCTTGTGCGATCGGCGACTCTTTGCAATTCAGAAGTGGGGGGGTCAACCTCTATTTCAAGCCGGTTTTTTAGCAAAAAATGAACGTGCAAACTTCACGGCTTCGCCATTGTTCCTTCCTGATATTACGACATGTTCTTCTGTGAGGGAGGACAAGTTATGGTGTCCAGTCCGAGCTCTAAAGTGGTATCTCGAGCGGACGCGTACCGTCAGG
Source organism: Ophioderma brevispina (assembly GCA_023653785.1). Classification (NCBI taxonomy): domain Eukaryota; kingdom Metazoa; phylum Echinodermata; class Ophiuroidea; order Amphilepidida; family Ophiodermatidae; genus Ophioderma; species Ophioderma brevispina. The sequence goes on from JAMKCH010009986.1 coordinate 98,420, forward strand.
GGGGAGTATCAGCAGCTATTCATAACGTCTCGTGAGCCATTTCGGCCAGCTGCAAAGAGTACACTGGCCAGATGGCTCTCTGAAGTGATCCAAAAAGCTGGGGCCGTGGGCGCATCCGGTAGGAGCACGGCACACAGCACTCGCCATATTTCATCCTCTTGGGCCTTTTCAAGGGGGTCTCATTGAGTGATATTGTGCAGGCGGTGTCTTGGAGATCATCTTCGACGTTTACTTCGACATACCTGAGAAACACGAGGGCCAGGCAGCCGGAGGCCGATTTTGCCACCACGGTTCTCCGGGCGGCAAGAGACGAGAGTCGTTAAGGTAGGACATATAGTATAAATTCTGTGGTACCTGAGTTTATATTTATATGTCCTTTGTGATTCTATGTATGGTTAGTTCGCAAAATACCTTTGTTGGACTTTCAACGTACATTTTTCCACTTCGCGGGTTGGAGACGTGCCTGTAGGGTGGGAGTTTTTTTGTCCGATTAGTATAATTCCTTTCGCAATCTTCTGATCAAATCACCTCCTCCTGACCGCGGTGTAGATGCATTTTGTTATGATCTACATCGGATTGAAGGAAAGAAGTTGTATATGGAAGACTTAACAAAACTAATTGTTTTATTGTCTTCCAATTATACAAGCTTGCTTTCCTTCTCCGATGTAGATACCCTCCCGCCCGGGGCCCCTGATTGGTCAGGAATATGATTGAGGGTCCTAGGTGTGGAGAGGACGATTGTTGATGGGTCGCGTGTGACGTGGGGTGGCCATGACGTCATGGGATCGGACTACTTTAAATATGTTTGTGATGAATATTTAGGAATTTGGACTGTCTGCATTTCCCGAAACATATGCATTTTGTTATGATCTACATCGGAGAAGTCAAGCAAGCTTGTATAATTGGAAGACAATAAAACAATTAGTTTTGTTAAATTTTACACAATACTCTATAGGGCTTATAAAATCACGTTTTTAGCTCTTGCATCAAAACGGATTGAAATATCGGCGCGAAACTTTACAGATGGGGTTTGGGAGTGAAGGCCAATCTATCAAGATGAAAACTTCATATCCTTAAATTGTGCCATCCATGTTTAATTTTTGGGTTACCTTGGACCTCTGCATCCCATTTAGCCAGCAAAATCTAATGGATGACTTTTTTTGAGCTACTGGAGCATGAAGACAACTATGAGTTTCTGATCACCTCTGAAAATGAGACTTCTAGTAGAAATATTCCTATGGGGGTGGGATTAATACTGTAATTTAATTTAATTAATCTTGTTCATTTGCAGCTTTAAAATATGTTCTAATGCAAAATGTTGGCCTGGGAAGTTCCAGTTTTTACTATTTTGGGGCAAACAATCATATTGTAGAGGGCCTATGTGATCATGCAGATGGATGCCTGCCTGTCTGGATGGATGGCTACATAGAATTTAGCCCACTTAACAGACCAAACCGATTAGTCAAGGAACTTCAAACGTGGCATGGTGATAGAGCATGGTGAGGTTGTGTGTTATACACTTTTTGGACAGGTTATCAATGTTAATGAGCTCATTGCATATTTTCAAGATAATTCATTTAACCACTCTACAGCAATGAACTTCTAACTTGGCACAGTGATAGTTCATGTGCCATTTTTGGACAGGTTATGAATATTAATGAGCTCATTTACATATTTTACTATAATGTGATCAAACCACAGTTGTGGGATCATCTTAATTTTGCACTGCATAATTCTTGTTTTAACTTAGACCTGACACCTTTTTTCCAAACACTTTTTGGCCAGAGGGTATAATTATAGTCAGACCAGATCAATTTAGTGTGGAACCTTCTGTGGTGATCTCTGCAGGTTTTTAGTTACTTGTGTATTTCTTTCAATATCTTTTGCAGTTTGTCTCTGTTTACTCCAGGCTTTGCTATGTTTGTTTTTGAATCTCTTCCTGTACATTCTACATCATGTATTTGAATGTCAGTTGGCTTAACAAAGATGCGGTCACCAGGAAGGTATATTTCTACAAACACTCTGGGAACAACGTAGGGGCGTGTTCCATATGTGTTTGTTAAAGTTTTGTAAACCTTGTTATCTGTATCTAACATTAGGTATGGGTTGGTCTTGATATCAATTTCTTCACAAGTTGCTGGTACTTCATAACCATGAGGGGAAAGCATCAATCTTATATACTGTTTGTAATGTCGGCCTTTATAGTAATGCAGGGATTCTACGTACATTTTTGGCTTTATTGATTCATCATACATGATATTGTCAAGAACTATAGAAACTGGGATTGCAATTTGTTTAGTTCCATAAGGTGACTTGTCTGGTAATTTGCCTTTGTATAAAGTTGAACACATCCACACTCCACTTTGATCGCTGTTGGCTAGTGGCGCTGATTCAGGATTTTTTGTTGGATTTCCTTTAAGAAATAAAACAGTATCTTCAGCTCCATCAGGTTGACTGGCCCTAAACTCACGAATAGGTTCATAATCATGTATACTTTCCCAACCTTCAGGTGTTGTCACATGATGGAGATATTCTATGACCTCCATGGGTTTGCGTTGTCCAGCTTGAATTTGACTATTTATCACCGAAGTCAAGAGGTCATAGTCATCCTTCAGGGTCGATTGCTCTACCTGAAAGAAGAAGTTACATTGTTAACTACCTGTATTTAGGAAATTTAAAGAAGTAACAGCACATATTTTAAAGAGAGCCCCAATTGTCAAAATTTGAGATTTTTGCACTGTTGTGTTGGTAATTATCTACCAAACCATGGTAATGCTCAAAATTGCAAAGATTATGACTTCTAACTTGACTTGCCTGAACCAATGGAACAACAAATGGATGAGCATACTCATATACATGGCACTATTTCTTATACTGGAAGGATCTTTCCAGCATCCACTGAATAATTATTTGGATCCGATATTAATTATCCCTAATTAAAAAATTCCTTCTTTTGCAATACATAGACCGTTTGAGCTTTACTATTCACAGGTATAGTTTACTAGCCAATTACGAACGCAACTGTGTAAAAATCTCAAAATATTTGGAAAATTGGGAGTGCTCTTAAAAAAAGTGCTGTTATTGCTTTAATATGAATTCAATGCAAGATATTAAGTGTGGCTCAGCTTGGGATAGACACAGTGACAGTTCTTCAAAGTGATTCAACAAGGCAATGTTATTCTACAATATTAAAAAGTGGTACTTTGTATATAATTGCTTTCTCAGTAACTTTTTTGAGGGGCATGGTCAGTTTTGCTTTCATGCTGATTGCTTGGGGCATGTCCAGTCCCCCCACTTAGTTCCACTGCCTGTATCAGATACTGTTATTACACATATAAAAAAAAATAAAAAAACACCATAATTGATAGAAGAATCATTTTTTAAAAAGAAGCAAATGTAAACAATAACCTAAAGGCATTAAAGGTTGCAAGAAGAGATTCAAACAACGGGCCCTAACAAATGTGACAATTCTGATTATTGCACTGGTTTAAAGCTTTCTCTCAAAAAATATCCCAATCTGAAAGGATTAAGCTGAGAACTGTTTCTTTGGTTAAAAATATCATTAAATTTCTCATATCCTCTAGGAGCAAATAGCAAATTCAGCCATGTTTTGTTTTCTGTTGAAATATAAGCATAATTATACAAATCGCCTTTTGTTTTCTCTTAAGTTATTTCTGTATCCTGATAAAAGGTTATAATAATAATAATAATAATAATACCCTGGCTTTTATAAAGCACCATTTCATCAAGATCACAGCGCCGTTGCCTATTGTTATTACGCTGCCATCAGGAAATCATCACAATCATATCGCTTCACCTAGGTCGGCAGCCGGCCAAGCGCACAATCCTATCAGCACTTAGATTGTAATATTCCTCCTAACAGCTACCCGAATATCGCTTGGGTCGACAAGGCAGGTGAGGTAAAGTGCCTTGCTCAAGTGCACAACACATTGGCCGCAGCAGGGCTCGAACCCATAACCTTCAGATCATGAGTCGGCCGTCATATCCACTGGACCACATGTAGGGAATCTAATGAGTGTCTAATCTTATGAAATCACTACATATCACAGAAAACATGGATGACTTTGAAATCTCTTATTACACCTTTACAGGGTCATGAACAGAAATATAAAGGTAAAGGAGATGGACCTGTGTACACAGGAATAGAGTGCCCATCTCAAGTGCTTGGACCAGACTCCACCATATGTTGTAGTAGGGGGGGTCTACACCTATCTTCTATAGCGAATCTGTTACCTTCCCAACATTGAATAATGCCAGTACCCATTTATACACCTTGGTAGAGAGGAGTAATTGAGATAAAGCACCTTACTCAAGGGTGCAACACAATGGCCACAGCAGGGCTCGAACTCATAACCTCTGGCATGTGGGTTGTCGCGTGCTTTTTTCATTGGACCAGGTGTCCTAATGAAACGTGCCTTTCAAATCAATTTTGAAAAATCCTGAGGGTGATTTTTCAAATGTGCCAGTGTCTCTTTAAATTAAATGGAGTTTACTATTCTAAATGGAATGGGATAGTTTCCAAACACATTTTCCCAGTTGTGTATAGATATAATATGCATATAGGCCTGCATTAATTTGTGACACTTACCAGTGAGTAACATATATGAGGCCTAAACACTTATAAGAAAAGTCCTGAGTGCAAAGCCATCTTTTTTCTATGCTCTTGAAACATATTCGATTGTAGTCATTTGTGCTGTACTAAATGCAAATGCATCATGTATTAACAAGTATAGAGAGACATTCATAACTGTACATGTTAATGTTGCTTAAGAATTGTTTAAATATAAGTTGCTGCCTTGCATGGTGGGCATGCTGCCTTGCATGGTGGGTGTGGTTGCCCAAAGGCTAGGCCCACTGCCAAAAACTGTGGATTGGCATCAGGAAGGGCATCCGGTCAATTATCTTTTGCTCCAATAAATCCTCACACAGCAGTATTGCTGAGAGCGGGGGACAAAACCGGATTTAAAACTTTGGTATTAACTAACTAAACTAACTTTTCAGTTGATGACTTGTTAATTATTTATAGAGGGTATGAATGCCCTCTACTTAAAAATGCTGTTCCTGTTTGGAATGCTGATTTGACTACATATCAATTCCATTTACTTGAAAAAACTCAGAAAAGAGCACTTAAAATAATTTTAGGCCCTGATTATCTTATTTACTCACATGCTTTTGAACAATGTAATCTTCTTAGTCTTGAATTAGTCAAATTTGTCCTTGACATATAATGTTCAAAGACTGGTTACCAAACAGGTTTAAAGTGTAATATTCACTAAGAAATAGTAATAAGCTATACTGAAGATCTAGTGCAGAACAAATTGTTACAAAAATATAGTGTTATACCCTATTATACTTTTTAATTATCTAAGGCCTTAATTGGCTCTCCCAATTTTTTTAGCAACTAAATTTATTTATATAATAATAGGCAACCTTAGTGCTGCAGCACCAACCAGTTAAGGAGAGGGGTACCGGGCCGGAATAATAACATTTGTCATCAGAGCTAAAATTAACCGTAGTGATGTGGAGTTCATGAAAACAGGTGATGACAAAATTAAGTGGTTGCAATTTGCATATGACGCCATTTTCCAAAATGACACCAACCTGACATCTCTTACTATATAGCCTTGGAAGATGTTTGCGGTATAAAATTAAAAATTTTCAGGGTCAAGGAGTTCAATAAAACTATTTTCAAAAACTGTCAGATGAATCTAAAAGTACCCCAAGTCAAACTAGCATCCTCAAAATGGATGCAAAAAAGGATGCAGAAGGAAATGGATGAAAATTGGATTATCGAGTGGATGCGAGAGATGAAAAAGGGATGCAAAGGCCAAAAGCTTGCAAATGAGGTAATGGATGCCAAATTGTGGATTTTAAAAGCGATGCTGAAATTGGAAAACCGGATGCACAAATGGAGTGACCTGGATCGTCGAGGATGCAAAAGATGAAAAAAATGGATGCCAAACATACAAAAGAGGCAAATGGTGCCAATGTCTAAAAAAGTGGATGCCAAAGCACTGAAAAGAATGGATGCTGCAGAAATTAAAGGATGCCAGCTGAGATTGAAATGTGAATGTAAATGATCTGTGCTCTGTCAGCTGTGGATTGCCAAAGCATGGTCGAGGATGCCAAGCAGGGACACAAGAATACCAAGCAGAAAATAGGGGAGAAAAATTGAATGCCATTTGGATGCAAAGTAATGGATGCAAAATGAGATGCTTGAAGAGATGCAAAATGGATGCAAATGGAATGCAAAAGGAGGCCAAATGGATGTGGGGGGGAATATGGATGCTAAAAGGATGCCAAATGGATGAGACATTGGATGAAAAGTCATGCCAAAAAGGATAAAAAGTAGGATGCCCAAATGACGCGAAATATGCAAATGAGCGGCATATAGCAAGCTTCTAGGAACATGATTGGTCGATGCTTGTTCATGATAGGTGCATGTCAAAAGGATGCCTCTATTTGAAACTAAACTGTCATTCTGCTTGGAGCCAATATTAATGCCATGTCTACATTTACATGTGCTCTTCATTCATGGAGGAATCTCCTTGATGCAGCAGATATAGAGGATGCTGGAGTATTTGTGTTTCAGGCGTTTTGGGAAGTTAAGTCACCTTGGGAATATTAGAAAATTAGCAGGATGCATGTCATATTAACTAATAAACATTAAAAACAAATGGAGCTGGTTTTTACTTTGTACAGTAGTCAGATGTCACTCCCTATTTTGCACCAACCCGGCGCCCATGCCGAGTCAAGAACCAGCACCAGTTGGCCCAAGGTTGGCCCACCAACTAGGCAAGCCCTACTTTAGTGACCCTACTTTTTCGGTTGTTATGCAAAAATATAACCTGATATATCCTAGCCTTGTGAACTCACTTGATCTAGCCTAGTCTAGATATTTTGGATCATGACGCATTAATAAGCTAGCTAGTATTATAAAGTCTTGCCTAAAAACACATCCACTACAGGATACGGCCAGTTGCTAGGTAGTCATAGGAACTCTATGTTTGAATGGACTAGGCCTATTATGTCAAACTTTGAGCAGTAAATTGACCTTTGGTTATTAGGCTGACGGTTTGATTAGGCCTTAGGGCTATAATTACCGTAGCATCAGCATAGCCTTAGTGCCAACATACCTCAACGATTATTATTCTGACCTCAAGTGCTATTATAGCCTTCATTGACGTTGTACTGTTCTGGAAAGTAAGGTCCATGGCCCGATCGCCCATAGCCTCATCCCCAGGGACCCCAGATTTTACTGGATAGTGGTCAATATTTTGGTTATCAGAAGAAAAGCTATCTATTTTTCATTACCCTGTGAATCTTAGGGCTAAAGATGTTTGGTTTTGATGGTATGAGCTCAAAATGTGCCCCACTTTGGTCGACAATCATTAATTTTACACACTATCGAGGGGATTACACAATCACGTTTTAGCTCCTCACATTCAAAAGGTGTTGGAAATATCGGCGCGCAAACTTACAAGGTAGGGGTTTTGGAGTGAAGGCCATCTATCAAAGAGGCAAAAAATAATCGGGCCATCCCTTTACGTTGCAGGTACATATTCTGAACTACAAACATAATAGCAAACATCCTCCATCATTCATCAAAACTGTTGCTTCATTGAAACTCTCTCATGGTGACCCCGCTGTGTGGATGGAAAACATGCAACATAATGTATATGTAGGCCACATCTTATGATTTTAGCCATCTGTTGCGGACAATGAATTGGCCGAGCTCATTTTATTCCACACATATCTGATTGCAAACAAAGAAGCAAATAGATACGTATAGAATCTGGGTTTGGGGACGAGGCTATTAGTGATGGGTCAGGGGACCATGCAGAGAGATCCTAAATAATTCAGAATAGGACAATCAATGAAGCGAAGCTACTGCATGAAATCATCTACGTCATAGTAAGACGTACTGCTAACATGAATTAGGGGACTTATTGAAATTGCCTCGGGGTGGCGCTATCACATCGAAAGTCTATGGCAATTTTTGTACACATCAACCTGGTTCTTTATTACAATTTATGGCCTCAGCTGTCTATTACAACCATTTCACAGCATTCAACTATTTTCTCTGGCGATCATCACAGGATCATCACTCATACAAAATGTCCTCATTTTGAATGCCCACTGACAGAGAATGCCTCTGCAGCTCATTTACATATTCGGCAATTTGCAATCCCACTTTTTTAGTATCTCCCCTTGGCATCCATTTCTACTCCAGTTTTTTATTCCATTTCTACTCCATTTCTCATCCATTTTTCATCCATTTTCCTGCTCCACTTTTTTCATCCATTTCTCATCCCTTTCCATCCATTTGTTCCATCCACTTCATCTTTTTGGCTTGGCATCCTATTTGAAGGTAATTTTGGCATCCACGGCATCCTATTTCCTCTGGCATCCTTTTTAGAGAGGATCCGCTCATTTGCATATTTCTCATTTTGCATCCACTTTTTTATCTTTTGGCATTGACTTTCATCCATTTCTCATCCATTTGGCATCCTTTTAGCGCCCAATGCACATCCATTTGGCATCCATGTTGTGGGCATTCATTTGGCCATCCATGTTGCATCTCCTTCACATCCTTTTGCATCCATTACTTGGGCTCCAATGGCAAATTCATTTTCATCCCCTAATTTTTGGCTTGGGTAATGGAAGTTTTCATACGCCACTATTTTCTCAAGATGCCTCAACCATAGAAAAGGCAACATGTTTGTATACCACATACTATAAAGCACCTAGGATGCCGATTTTGGTGACAAAGTTTGTTTTTTAGGTCAAGGATTTCCAAGAGCACCATATTCTCCAAACTGTCAGGTTAGTTGTTGATTCTTTTATGTAAAGGATAATTAACATAGCTGAGTGCATTATGTTAGATTATTGCGTCTGAGTGAGCGTGAGTTTGTGGCACTTCAGTCGATTCGTTACCTCGCAGACCATAAGTGGCCACACCTCACGCACAGACGCATTATCTAAAATAATGCATGCAGCTCGGTCAAATATCCATCATTCACTTAGCGTGCATCAGTTCCAAAAAAATATGAAAAGTAACAAAAAAGTAAAAATATTTTTAAATTAAGAAAACGCACCCTAAAAAATATATAAACAACTTCACGAATTAAAACACCGTCATAATTGGCCTTCTTCTCAATCACCTGTATCGATTCCGCATTTATGATTCTTGTTTTGTTGATGGGTAGGTTCTAATCCCTATACATCGCCATTTTAAAGCCATGGTGTTTACCAGGTAAGGAGCTAATTTGAGCTCACATGCAGTATTACAGAGTGCAACACAAGAGGTGATGCCCAGCAAAAAATATTGCCAGTTAGCTTTCCAGTTAATAAACCGCTGAGTTGATTCTCATTAAAAGGTATATGTGTCGCGATGCTTTAAGTGCTATACTTGTGTGTTCTTATTAAATGGATCTCATGTTCAACCTCTCACCCATGGAAGACCTTATTTTGTACACACACATGTCCACACTGCCTATAAAATTGGGTAGTTTAAAATATTTTATATTGTGCCCCCACCAATTTTAATTCGCAGCCTCGATGGAATCAACTGCATGTTGAAGGATGTGGTGGCAGAACACTTAATTCATCCCCTTTATTGTAAATATTATAGTGTATCACATAAACAGCACTACCTGCCGCTCATGCCCTTATGATTTGAGGTTTTGACAAAGTTATCATGCATGCATGCATGAAGTAGTGACCCCTCTCACTTAAAAGGCGGATCATGTTACAAGCTATTGTCCAGTAATTGTCCCCTGCCGAACGAGTTCGAAACGGTACTAGAAATGAGCAGCATCCGTTCTTCCCGTGATAAAATGTACCCACTTTGTTAACCATTTATCTGGAGTTCCGTATGGGCGACAATGATGTAACTTGGTGGAAGAGCCGGTTGATGAGTGTTCCCTCGCCTTATTAGATTTTTGGGGCGTAAAATATGCTATTAAGTATCTAATTGCATAATTTATGAAAATTTTCCTACAAGGCTTTGTGTACAAGTTTTCTGGGAGTTCCGTAAGGCGATAATTATGTAGCTTGGTGGAAGAAGGGGACTGAAGATTCTCGACCTGATTAGATTTTGGGCGTATTTTGGGGGGCAAAGTGAAGTATGCAAATGAGCTAATTATATGCAAAAATCCAGCGTCATTTGCTAATTTTTGAAATGTTACATCGGATACTCAAATTCCTTCGCTGGCATGAAAGCCTATCAAATGGTGGCACATCTTTTTTTTGTCAATTTGAAGTATGTGATATATGCGGCTTAGTATGCAAATGGTCTAATTAAATATGCATAATTGCTGTATCTTCTCTGAAATGTACAAATCGGATAGGCAAAATTCCTTCCGCTACATGAGACTACTATGCCCAAGGGGGGGGTCGGGTGATGTGGGGTTTTGGGGAGGGGGCTCGATGTTGCGGGGTTTTAGGGAGGGGGCTGGGGTGGTGCCGGGTGTTGGTTGCACGGTGTTGGGGAGGGGGTGTGGTTTTGCAGGTGTTGGGTTGCAGGTGTTGGGGAGGGGGTGGTGTGCTGCAGGGTGTTGGGAGGGAAGGGATGTTGGGGAAGGGAACATGTGTTGGGGAGGGGGGTTGGCGTGTTGCGGGGTGTGGGGAAGGGATTTTGTGTTTCGGGGTATTAGTTGGGGGTAGGGGTTTGCGGGATGGGTTGGGGTGTTTGGAAGGGTGTTGGGAAGGTTGTTGGAAATATTAAATTTTAAAAAATTTTGGGGAGGGGGTGGTGTGTTGATGGTGTTTGGGAGTTGCGCGGTTTGGGGCGGGGGACTTTGTTTTGCTTGCTCGTAAGGGGAGAAGATCGGGTTGGGGTGTTGTTGGTGTGGGGAGGGGGTGGGTGTGCGGGTGGGGGGAGGGGTATTTGCATTTATTGTACGTTAATGATCGACATTCGGCGGGGACATATTTTACCATCACGTACATACGAGTTCGCCGTGTTATTCTGTTGTTTTCGAGTAGCACAACTCCTGTCAATCGAAAGTAAACATAAAATGTCTGAGGGGTTGTATGACCACGGTTCGGTGGTGCAGGTCTCTACTGTCAGTATGAGACATATAGTTATGCCAAATATGGCAAAGGCCCAAATCCCATATCTCGTTAACACTTTTTTTTTCATATGAATTTGTAATTTTTGTTTTTCGAGAAATCATAAGTATTTACAGCAATATTATCAACATCATTTTTTGAAGAGCGCCCCCAATTTTTCAAAAAAATTTAGATTATTACACATTGCATTGGTACCTCTAGTAAACTATATCTGTGAATGTTTAAGCCTACAATGTCCTATGTGTCGCCAACTCAGGAATTTTGTAACTAGAATAGTTTTACGGGGAAAACTGTAAACGGCCTTCCAATATGAATAGCGGGAAATAGCGCCATGTTACGTATCACGCTCATCTATTAGTTGTTTATGGTTCAGTTGCAAGTCAATTTAGAGGTCATTTCTTGAGGTGGCAAAACCATTTCTCATGGACACGGACATAAACTTAGCATTTCCAGCCTTGCCGTTTAGTACAATCTAGGATCCAATTCTCTAATTACAAAATCGCTCTTTATGATACATACGCATTTTTAAGCATTCTCGTTCGCAGGTGTAGTTTTCTAGACAATTAACCAACATAGCTGTGCACAAATATCAAATTTTTGAAAATTGAGGGCGCCTCTCAAAAAAATGTGCTAATATTGCTTTACTGAAAAGCTTTGTTCTTCAACTGAAAATTTAGTTTTAAGGTGAACACTTGTTTTTGATTGAGAAAGGCTATAAATATTAACTGTCAAGTTTTTCATACATAAACAACCCTACTGTTTCTTCAAGTTTATAATCTCAGTTTGTCAATGATCATTTTGAACTGAGAATGCAAGGTTCTAACTGGCTTATTAGTAATTGTGGAATTTTGGAAATTTTGCTAAGCTTTAAATGATGTATCTTTTCAGTTTTGAAAATGTATTTGTTTAAAGGTCATGCTTTCCAATAAAATTTCTTTGGTTTTAGATTTTTTTTAAAGTTAAAGCATTAATTCAATCACTAAAATGTCAGTTCGAAGTTTGTCATTATAACTCACAAAATATTGATTTCAAGTGAGAGGCCTAAACCCATTTTTTCATGTCCGAGTTGAAAAACTTTTATTTGATAAACTTTATTAGGCATACATTGAGTTTATCAGTGAGAAAATCAGTTTGTCAATTCAATAAACTGACTCGAGTTTTTCTTGAAAACTAGTTTATGAAATATGTTTGAGAAACATGGTTTTTCAAAACAGTCAATCATTTAAATCAATCGTTAAACTCAGTTTCAACTGATAAACTTTTGTCAAAAAAAATTATCGACTAATAAAAAAAATGAAAAAGTTTTTGAAAATTTTACGTTTTCATATAGCATACCCTATTTTCAGGTTGATAAACTAATTTTTGTGTTAATTTCTTTTAAGTAAATATATTTTCAAGTATAGGTACTGATTGCAATTCCCAATTTGAAAAGTTGTTGGGTTTTCAATTTGATCATACATTCTTTATTATTTTTTACTCATTGAATTGAAAACAAAACCTATATAGAGGTCCGGAGAAACTGGGGGAATTTGAAAAGTCACTCAAGCACGCCATTGCACACATTATAGTCGATTCATCTGATATGTGACCCCGTACCATTCTTGCGAGTGAAACTTCTCAATGAGGCACGGCTTCTGTTAATCATGTTATTGTGAGGAATGTTTTAAAAAGCAATATTAGCACAGCCGGCGGTGAAAAATTCAATGAGACGGGACTCTGTTAATCATGTTATTGTGCAGGAATGTTAAGAAAGCAAATTAGCACATTTTTTTAAGAGCGCCCCAATTTTTTCAAATTTTGAGATTTTTACACGATTGGCATGGTATCTGGCTAGTAAAATATACCTGTGAATGGTTAAGCTCGAAATGTCTATTGTTCACAAACGAAGGAATGTTGTACTTGAATAATTATTATCGGGGATCCCGATAATAATTCAACGGCTGACTGGAAACGGCCTTCCAATTGAAATACCTGAAATAGCGCATGTACGTGTCTACACTTATCTATAGTTGTTTTAATGGTTCATGCAAGCCAAGTTAGAGGTTATTTTCTCGAGGTGGCACTATTTCGTTCATGGACGGACATAAACGTATCCTTTTCCAGCTCCGCCGTCAAGTCCAATCTGGGAATCTCCAATCAAAAAAAAAAAAAAAAAAAAAAAAAAATAATTACAAAATCGTTTTTTGTGCTAAATACGGCATTTTTTTGGCATTCTCGCGCTTATAGTTTTCCTAGGCAATTACCAACGTCACTGTGCAAAATATCAATTTTATAAATTGGGGCGCTCTTCAAAAAATGTGCTAATATTCTTGAAGTCTGAATACACTATTGTTCGTTTCCATACATGCATGAAATTGTTATTGTCCAGGTGAATGAGTATATACGGAGTGTCCTCCAAGATACTCCGATGTGGCACGGTGCATTTGAATTATTCATTTTCCCTCTCCGCCTTAATTGAATAGGTCCAAAACTCCAGGGGGACGAACGATCAACGCGAATCGACTATAGGGATACTTTGTCACCACCATTAAACGATGCTGATGGACATTGGTTGATAAATCTTTTGTAATACTGATTATCCATTGTTTTGTTCAGAGCATTGTTTTTTACGAATCATTCTCGTGTTTCTAGAAGTTTGTCTGAAATCACGAGACGAAGAGTGACAAAGTAGCAAGAGGCTTTTGGTTAGCGTGGCCAGTTTCTTGGGGCGCCGGAACGCAATGTTCAGGGAGGCACATACTATCCAAAAGGCTGTGTGTCCCTCCGCCGTCCATATGAACTCGTTACCTTTTAGCTTAAAATTGCTGCTGGCTAACACTATGCACGATTTACTTCTAACCTTGATAGGTGATAGAGTAAGTACCACAATATCATGTGTAGATGGTGGCGGCATTTATTTTGCATATTCATGAATTTTTATTAGCTTATTTGCATATTATTCGACTTTCGGTTCACCTTTTTAAAATGCTCTCTGTTAAATGCTATGCCCGATATATTGCATGCTGGATGAGTCCGAAGGCTACGAGATGTACTCACTTGGTGAAGGAGGGGGCGGGGAGGGGTAACATGTTGGTGACCCTCATGTACCTTGGTACCTCATGTGACCTTGGCAGTAAAATGTTACCCTTTCCCGCACGGCTTGTGTACAAAGTTTATCTGGAATTTCGTAGGCTATAATGAGTACCTTGGTGGGATGAAGTCGGGTAAAGAGTCTCCTCTTGAATTAGATGTGATTTTGGGCAAATAACATATGCAAATAGCTAATTTAGATGCAAAATCATGCGTAATCACTATTTTTGAAACGGTACATGCAAAATTCCTCACTGCACCGAAAACCCCCAATATGGTGCGCATCTTCTTTGCATTTGAAAGTTCTGATACATGCAGCTTAGGCATGCAATGAACCTAATTTAAGTATGCATCCTTTGCTGTATCGCATAAAACGGTAATACATTGATATGCACAAATTCCTTTGCTACAATGAAAAAACTACTATACCATACATCTTGGGATGGTGAAGGGTTGGGGTGTTGATGAGGGGGCAGGTGTGGGGTGTTGGGGAGAGGTAAGGGTGGGGTGTTGGGTGGGTGAAGGGTGGGGTGTTGGGGAGGGGGAAGGGTGGGGATGTTGCAGGTTGGGTGTTGGGGCGGGGGATGGGTGGGGTTAGTGGCGGGGTGGGGTGCGTTGGGAGGGGAAGGTTGGGGTGAGTCGGGGAGGGAAGGGTGGGGTGTTGGGGAGGGTGAAGGGTGGGGTGTTGGTGAGGGTGAAGGTGGGGTGTTGGGGAGGGGACGGGTGGGGTGTTGGGGGAAGGGTGGGGTGTGGGAGGGGGCAGGGTTGGGTGTTGGGGAGGTGATGGGAGGGGGTTAGTGTCCAGGTGGGTGCCTTGGACAGATAGGGTGGGAAGGGTGGGGTGAGCGGGGAGAGGAGGGGGTGGTGCATCGGCGAGGGGAGGTGGCAGTTTTTGTTCCATGTCTGAACAAGGATGCTTACATTACTGCCAGCATTTGAGCCAACCTTACTGCCTAGCATTTCCAACACATTAACCTGCCACATTTACCCCCCCCCTCCCCCCCCTCCCCTGTTGGTCGCATATGGAAATGGTCGGTGTATGAATCATACTCTATTCGCCAAGGACGAGCTATGGGGATTGACCAAGGTATGGATTTTACTCTAGTTGCTTGAAACTGAACAATTCAAATGATTGATCCAATTTTCAAGTCTTTCGTGTGTCTGACATGGGAGTAGGACTTCAGTCCCAGTGCATGGTGTCTGGCAGTAATGATCCTTTTTTGATGTTCATGCAATATTAATGAAACGTCTTTGAGCATGTACATCATGTGAAACGGGATTGGAAGTTAGCCCATGTTTTTCTTAGTGTTTTATTTTGTCACAATTAATGTCCTCACTGGTTATCCATAGCCTCGCTGCTTACAAATTATTTCCATTACGTCAGTAATAAATATGCAAAGTCATGTCATGTACTTGCCCAATCAGCGCTCGCGCCCAGCGTGATCAATCACCCACGCGGTAGTCAGCACTGACAAGGAAAAGGCTCATTTTGCTATTTGACACTACCATAGGTGCGTGTGGATTCTGAATTGCTGTCGTTTGAAGGATTTTCTTGTACATTTGTATCGGGCAAGTTTAATATTTAAAATGGCATTTTTGTAACAATATTGTAGGCTGAGAGCATGAATAATCAGGATTGTGACGTTAGGTTAGATTTATAAGAATATTGTTCGAATTTGTGTGGTGGAAATTCAAATTTTAACTCGCCACACATTTGAAAATTGAAGTCCGTATTTTCGTACTAAAGTTAATGAGTTCATGTCAGGATAGCTTCAGCTAATAATTTTGTCATTCTAAATCTCACCGCTAGGATGTTAGGTTACTGTCATGTAAATACGGTATTACGAGAGATGCGAAAACATTAGTGTGAAAATCGAGAAGTCTCGCCGTGTTCATGTTGTACCTGCAATGACTTCAGACAAATCTTTTGGGAGAAACTTTCTTTCAATCATAACCAAAGTTAAAACTGACTAACCTGACAGTTTCGTCCGTCATGTGCGACCGACTTCGTCAATTGATACCATCTTCTTAGACATCCTATTTACTGGTGGAGCCGTATGACGCAAGAGAGGATCATAAAAAATCTTTGTAATTTCATTATTTCGCAAAATTCTTAAAATCATTAATGCATACCATATCTGCAGTGATGGGGGATTAGGTTTGGTGTGTGTTTTTTTGTTGTCAACTCACTTTAATAAATCGAATTTGAGAGAGAAAGGAGGTTTTTACATATTTGCCATTTTTGTACGTTTTCCCTGTACACCCTATGGTAAGCGGGTTATTGTGTAATGCGCGTACACTATGTCGTTGTCTTCATGACCATGTCAGTAGCGGCTCATTAATGCGTGGTTATTTCTGTTAGTTGTCGTTTCCGTGTAACATGGCCCATTATAGGAAACCCATATCGACTTGTGGGATTGTTTTTGCGAGATATTATCTTCCAGCCTGAGTATGATGTTTGGACTATTAAATTTATAATGAAATTGGGAATATATTTTATTCTTTTGTAATAAAAGATTTTTTTGGGAAAAATGCCATGGTGACATATTCACATGGTGAATTTCTTTCTTCTCCTCTTGAATTTTTTCATTGTCATTTAAATTCGTCACCATGTAAATTCAAGGTCCATTCACTGTATAGGCACTGCCATCGCACTGAACGCTAATATTAGGAGGATAGGAATAAATATACTGTTTGTGTGATTTATTTTAAACTTTTAATGAGTATAGGATGATCAAGACATGATTAATATTTTTCTCTTTATTCATGAGGATTAATTCATTCAACCCATGGTCTGCACTGTCATGTTACTGCAACCTGCGCACCGAACTGCAATAATTTAGGAAGGTAGAGAATACTTATAATGATGTTTGTTTGTTATTATGTGAAGACCTTTAATGAGGTTATGACCGATCAAGACCATTATTAAATAATGTTTCTCTTAATTCATGAAGGATTAGATTCATGTAAACCATAGGTCATTCACTGTATGTTCCTGCACATGTGCACCGAACTGTTAACAATTAAGAGAGGTAGAGAATTTGAAGCCTTGTAATGACTTAGGAGCGATGAAGACATAGTGAAAAATTTTCGCTTAATTGTTTTATTTTGGAGCGATTAAATCCATGTTGATAGTTTAATAATATTATATTATATATTTGAAGACCAGGCTTTTGTTCCGTCTACATGATAGGAAGTTTGTTATTCCTTCTCTTTATTGCTTCTGGAATATTTATGGTGAATAAATAAAATACTAACATAACTTTCTAAAGACATAACTTTAACCTTGCAATCACGTTTAGAACGTTTATCACTTCTTCCTGCATTTATGGCTTTGGTGATTATGCCCTGGTTTTGTCTTTTGATGTTTTGCGGAATAACTTAGACTTCTTCAAAATTAAAATAATTATTTTAGTTTTTTCAAAATTCAATAAATTGCTCTCATGGAATAATATTATGCTGTGGCCCCTATGTAATAGCAGATCAGGATTTATTATGTATGATGATGAGATGACTGGGAAACATTTCCCCTCCTTATAGGAGTACTTGACGTTCTGATGTAAACTGACGACGAGGCGAAGGCTGGTTTGTACGAAAATTCTTGATAAACTGATTTACCGAGTCACGGCATCCTTCAGAAGGAACGCATCAAGGTTTCTGCCCCTTGACTTACCCGCGAGTCTTCCGGGGCGCTCCAGGGCCGCGTCCCGCTACAAATTGTGTCAGAAGTGGGATCCTAATTGACTTTGCAGGCTGTGGTGAAGAAGGGACCGTAACGACGAAGGATTTGTGTGTTACGCTAGAAGTAGCGGTGCTGCGGTACTGCTATGGGGATTCAACGGCTACGTTGGGTGGACATAAGAAGCGACGAAGGAGTTGTGTGCGACGGAGGCGACGTCGGAGTGTGTTGTGTGCGTCGAAGTAGTGCGCGGTACTGAAGTCAGGATCGACGGCTACGTTTGGTTGGACATAAGTTGACGGGGGCGTTTGTGTATACGGTGGCGCGTCGGAGTTGGTGTTTGCGTGACGGCGGCGACGTAGAGAGGACGTAGTTTCCGAAGAGTTCTGTGTGCGACGGAGGCGACATCGGAGTGGTTTGTGTGTCACTAAGTGGGGCTGCGGTACTGCTTCGGGTATAAGAGCCTATAGATAGTGACCAAGGAGTTGTGTGTGCACAGCAGGCCGACCTGGATTGGTGTGGTTCGTGACAAGTAAGTAGTGCCTCGGCGGTACTGCTAACGGGGAATCAACGGGCAACGTAAGGTGAGACGTAAGCGATGGCAGCCGGGGGATCGGAGAAGTGAGATGATTCATGGAGGGAGGCACAAAGAAGGCAGTGGGAGACCTAGTCGTGACGAATGGGATTGGGGTCGTGAGCGGTGTTGCGGACAATGAGGTCTGGCATCGATGATTCCTATTCCAGGTCGGTGGTAAAGGAAATAGCGGACAAGGTGACGAGTGAGGGTGGGAGAGACATTTTAAATTATGGATGAGGACCGGGGTCACGGATGAGAACTGGACTGAGTCCGTTGGTATCGGGCTTGAGATACGGTCACCGTGGCAGTTAAAAGAGGGGGTTATCGACCTAGTAGGTTCTAGCTGGAGAGATGCATTATGGAGATTGATGGACACATGCGACGATGAGGAAGAGTATGACAGACAAGAGAGCGTAGGAGCGACGGCGTTTGAATGAGTTGGACCTCACGAGAGGAGCAGGAACTTAAAGTGGAAGCGGCGTTCGCGCATTGGCAGAAAGAGAGAAGGGGAGAAAGAAGAGTCAAAGGTAGTGATGGAAAGACAGCAGAATGATGCGGAGTGGAGGAGGGTAGAGGAAAGAAAGGAAGGTGTGGAGAGAGGAGGCGCGCTAAGGAGATTTGGTCGTCGGCAACAGGAGAAAGAGAGGCGGATTCGGAGGTTGCGCGTGAAGCGGCGATTTGGGTTACAGGAGGCGGATAGCGTCTTAGGGCATTGGTACTCATTGGAGAAACGCAGAGGAAAAGATGCGACAGATAAAGGATGAGGAAGCTAAATTGTTGGAGAGAGAAAATACAGATACGTGAACGGGAGGAATACCCGACAGGGTGTAGGACCGAGTTGTGACAGGTTACCCCTCAGTAATGAGGATGGGGCATCAGATGCCCTTTAGGACGGGGCTAGGTAAATGTTAGAGTATGACATCATGGTTTGAATATTCGAATAGGGGAGATGGATAGAGACGGGCAGCGACTGGAGTTAGAGGAAGGAGAACGAACAGATGCGAGGGGGAGGACGGGCAAGCCAGTGAGACCGGGTACTCCGAGGATGGAGGATACTAGGCGCGCAGCAAGGAAGTAGGAGAGTCAGGGAGATCGGGGCGGCTGACGAGCATGGCGGCGTGATCATGCATTGGCCTAGGGAGATGTGTTTGTATGAGAGGGAGAGGAAAAGATGCTACAGTTGCGGAGATGCCGAAGCCAATTGAATGGGAGGAAAGAAGGTACGCTAGGGGGAAAGGTTACCACCATGGTGTGGGAGACGGGACTCTCCCTTATGAGGGTGGGGGGAGTCATGATATGCCCAGAGGACGGGGCGAGGTGAAAGTAGGGGAGTATTCTGCATGGAGAAAGTTCGAAGTTGGGAGGTGAAGAGATCGGCAGCGCTAAGTTCAGAAGAGACGGACAGAATGCGAGGGAAGATGGGCGAGGCCAGTGAACGATTATGAAGAGTGGAGGAGTACAAGCCCGCAGCAAGGAAGGGAGAGTCATGGAGATCGGGGCGGCCGACAAGCGTGGCGGACGTGGACCAACAGGGCATAGAGAGCGGGGGTGACCTGACAGGGAAAGAGTGAGAATGCCGTCACCTTTGCCTCATCGAACCATGTGGTGGCGAATTTGAAGTGGGTGTCCTCATTGAAACTGATGGGAATGGAAAGATGCACTATACATGGTAGTAACTCTCGCTACTTGAGACCGAACATGCCTCGCCACGGTATGTGACACCGCATTTGAGAGAGAAGGAGGCGGAAGATGGGAGATATGCAGGTAGACGCCCTAGCTCACAACCTGAAGGTTTGGTGACCCGGACTTGTTGGAACCTCCTCCTCCGTTTGAGATGGAGAAGAGGGTCGAGTGCAGCAGAGGTTGCAGCGAGGTATGGGGAGAAGCGCAATATAAAAGAAGGTTTTGAAATACGACGGGAAAAACGCCCTGGAAGGATTTTTCGACTGCATTTCGGGCTTGTAGGGAATACAATAAATGGACTGATATGAACGACATATCGCTGTTTACTTGTTGCCAGGGGGGATGCATTGTCTGCATTGAGCATTAACGACTTTAACCCCGAAGGAGAAGTGGACCTTTGTGAAACTGATGGACTGATGGAGAAGGAGTTCGGGGGCCGAGGGAGTGTTCCCGAAAATTACTTCAGAAATTGCAGCGGCGGAAGCAGAGGCCGGGAGAGAGTCTTCATGCCTTAGGATTGGACTAACGAGACTACGGCGCTCAGCGTTTTTCCGCAGACTGAGAAGCAGGTAGAGATTTTGCTGGCAAAGGGTCTTTAAAGATCAAATCGCGTTCCAGCATCAAAAAGATCTTTTCCAGGCGAGGCCTGGCCATTAGAGGAGGCATTATGCAGCTCAGGCGTATGATCGTCCACCATCCACCGTAGTGAGACGTCGAGGAGTAGGAGTAGGGGCTGGGTGCACACAATATTGGTTGAGTCCCAGTCAACCCCGACCGCGGATTTCGCCAAGTTAGAGCAAAGATGGATGCACGGGATGCTAGGATGGAAGCTGTGTGAGGAGCTGAAAAGATCTGTAAAAGAGAGGGTCGAGGTCGGCCAACGAGACCAAGCAGCCAAGGGCGGCATCGCTTAACGGATATCGAGGACAGAGCATTGGAACGGCACAAAGAAAAGGGGGGGAACGTGGAAACACCCCCTCAGAAGAACGCCCACCGCCCCCACCGGGACCCCCATTATGCTTTAATTGTCAGAAGTCTGGACACTTATCGACAAGAAGTGTCGCGAGACTGTAAATCACCGAGAGAGGTGCAGAGTTGGGTCACACTACAAAACGTTACGTTGGATGTGGTATGTCGCTATGTCGACAGGGAGGGCACCGTTCCTATCATTGCATATTTCGGAACAAGATCTGCCGACCCAAGGGCCATTGGAGGGCCGCGGCAAGCGTAAAGGCCCGTGTCGTTTTAAACCAACGCATTGGGTGTCGGGGGGGAGGGAACACAAAGGGGGACAGAGGCGTGAAAGTAAAATGTCGCGGAATAGGGAGATTACGAAGGGTTAGAGATTGTAGGTTGGCGACTGAGAAGGGCGGGCGAAACTGCATGCGCATGAAGTTGGTTGGAGACCGCCGGCAGGAGATGGACTCTGGAGCGAGCAAGGGGATCAAACGGATGGCTGGTGGTCATCTTCGTGATGTTGAGGTGATGACGAGGTCCGAGGATGTGATGAGTTCTGCACAGGGGCGGACATGTATGTAACGGTGTTGTTACATGGGTTATCTACGTCATTTCGCTAGACACTGGGACTCTTCAATTCACATGTGCCCGAGGAGTTGTACCAGAATGATTCCGGATGAAGAAGCGCCTAGGCTTCATGTTTTCTAATCCACAGCTCATCCAGGCCGATGGCGACAACAAGTGAAGACGTGGGGCATAGCAATCCTGGAGATATGCGTGGGAAATGGCTGCCATGAGCTGAGTGTGATTGTCGCAGAACTTGAGAAAGGCGGGTTGGGGATGGATTTCCTGAAACAAACTGGGGCGAAAATCGATATTGAGTCAAACAACAGCAGCTCCACGTTGAGGTGAAAAAGTACGATGTCATTCCACGCCGAGCTAACAAAACGCCAACACTCAAGTTGTGGCTGTAGAAGATATAGTGGGACCGCCCGCCCATCAAGTAGTTGTATCTGCTGCGATATTGCATGCAGACGAGGGGTAGTGTTTAGAGGTACTAGGGTCATTCATGTCGGACGAGATAGGTGGAGAGGGAGCTTCCCAAACCAGAAGTTCGAAGCGGCTGGGGTGTGGCGCCGTTAATGTGGTGTGCCCACTTTATGATAGCGGACATTTTTGGTGGCAAGAGCTAGTGAAAGTAAGACTGTGGTTCCAGTTATAATTAACTAATGTGTGTGGAACTTTCCTCGAGAAACAAGGCGCTACGCTATGCAGTTTGTGCTGGGGCGGAGAAATGATGTGTGCGAGACAGGATGGTCGGGGGCGAGATCAATGTGACCTGGTGGAGTGTTCCTGAACATCTGAAAAGGAGCTTTTAGAGAGCAGAGTACCACCCACGTGGGAGAAGGAGAGAGAGAAAAGTGGCGGAGTTATTAGCGAACTATCAGGATGTGTTCTCTAGCGGAGTTTGATATTGTAGGACGAACGAAGGTAAGCACGCCATTGATACTTGGAGTGCCCGGCCTATCCGGCAGCCATTGAGGAGGTCATCTCATCCCCTCACAGGTGAGGATTTGGAGCGACACTGAACGAGTTGTTGGCAGAAAGGGCTAATACGCCCTTCGTTAGTGCTTTGGTCGATCCCAGTGGTGTTAGTAGCAAAGAGGGATGGCTCTAAGCACCTTGTCTGGACATCGAAGATTGAATGAGGTCACGATGGAGGACGCGTATCCTTTGCCGCGAATCGATGATTCGTTGGATAATTTAGGGGGCGCAAAGTACTTTACAACTCTTGATATGGCCTCCGGCTACTGGCAAGTTGAGATGGACACGGACGCTAAAGATAAATCTGCCTCGCCAACACCAGCGGACTTTATGCTTGGAACGTTCTACCATTTGGCCTTTGCATGCGCCCTCAACGTTTGAAAGCTTGATGGATAGAGTGTTGTCTGGATTGAGATGGGATACGCTCCTTGTTTATTTGGACTACGTGAATTGTGTTCGGTATCACCGTGTCGGAGTCTGTAGAGCTGTTAGAGAGGTTGGCAGAGGTTCCTAGAGCCGGGTTTAAACTCAGAGCCTCAAAGTGTCACCTAGTTTCAAGGAGGTGACGTATTTGGGCCACGTAGTATCTGAAAGGGGTATCCATACTGATCCGTCCAAGATAGAATCAGTTCGGGTTGGCCCGACGCCAAAGACGCCACGCAGGTGCCTAGTTTCTTCTTTCTTGGACTGGCGTCGTCTAAAATCGTCCGGTTTATCCGTGGCTTTGCTGGGATTGCGTCCCCGCTTCTTCGGTTGACAGAGAAGAAGTTGGTGTTTGTATGGACGCGCGAATGTTGAGAGCGTTCACATCTTTGAAAAGAGTTCTTATATGCTCCATTTTGGCTTACCCACAGCAGATGCGCCATTCATTTTGGACACCGACGCCAGCAAATTTGCAATAGTGGGCGTACGTCACACAAGAGCAGGATGGCGAGAGAGATTCTCGCTTATGGCAGCAAGTCACTGTCCCGCCAGATCGAAACGACTGTGTGACGGAAGCAGAGCTTCTTGCTGTGGTTTATTCAGTCAAAAGTATCGTCACCACCTAGGAGGAAGCAAGGAGGTGAAAGTGAGGACGGACCACGAGTCGCTAAGGTGGTTGTTGTTAAACCCTTTTGTACTTTTCAAAACCCTACCATGAGGGTCAGCTAGCTAGATGGCTGGAGGTGCTGTCCAGTTTCAACAATCGATTTGGAGTACCGACCGGGAAGACGCCATTCTAACGCAGACGGGCGGTCAAGAATACCCTGTAGACATTGTGGGCGGATGGAGGCTAAGACCCTACCAAAGGTTCGAGAAAGGTTACTGAATTGGGTTGGGGATGAGTGCCGACGTTAGGTCCTATCTCCTCATTGCGTAGCTGCGCGAGGAGGACGTGGACCGCCTAATCTTCACCTGAGCCACACTCCACAGTACAAAGTAGAGCTCCTATGGAACGGGTAGCATTGGATGTGGTGGGGCTTGAACTGAGATGGAGGATGGGAATGCATACATCCTAGTGTTGGCGATTTTTACTGGACCCGTTGGATGAGGCTATATGCCATAGAAGATCAATGTGCCGAGAACGGTTGCAGCAGCAAGCGAAGTTTGGTGGGATGAGGTCGTCTGTAGGTTTGGAGTTCTGAAGAACCCCATTCCGATCAGGGTCGTAACTTCGAGTCGAAGGTTTCCAAGAGATGTGTCCAGTATGGGATTGAATACCCGTACGACTCCGTACAACCACAAGTCGGATGGCCTTGTCGAGCGTTACAACGGGACTATTGCCAATGCCGTTTCCCTCATGATTCAACCGTTCCAGAATCAGAATGGACTGGGACCATAATCTCTCCATATGTGGGCTTCGCTATCGTTTCAAGTGTTTCAAGATCGACCGGCGATACCCAACTTGAATGCAGTGCGAGAAGTAAATGTTCCCGTTGACTTGGTGCTTGTGCGATACCAGATGAAGGAGAATGTGAAACAGACTATGCGGAGGATTTGAGAGAGCTATTAGGGGAATTCATGAGAGGAAGCAATCGTTTGGAGTTCAGTATTAAGAGACAGAAACGGACCGGAGCGACCGTTTGGTGCATGGGCCTGTTGTTTGGAGCATGTCAGTTCGTCCTGGGTTTTAATAACCTACGCGTAAGTGTGTGTCGACTTTCCAGGAAGTTAGCCCTCCGTGGGAGGGCCCATTATCTTGTGGTAACCGCGCTCTCAAATGTGGTCCTTCCGGATCCAGAAGTCTGCACGCAGTACGCCAAGTAGTCCATGCGGAGAGGTTAAAGCTCTATGAAGGTCCAGAGTTGGTGGGATGGAACTACAATGTACCACCAGAAGCAACAACGGATTGAGCCGCAGAAAGGTTAGGAAACGTTTAGTAGTGGAAGCAGAGGCTGAAGTGGACGTGCCGAATCGCGGAGGGAAAGTTAAAAAAGAGGGTACGCTTCGATCCGGAAGCACACATAAAGTATATACCGGGGAGAAGTGCGGAGGCCGATGAAGCAGAGGAAGAGGTGGCCGTGCTGAATTCGGAGAAACGGGGAGAGATGACTGAAACGACCGGAAGCAGGCAGATCGAGCCTGCTGAGGTAGTTGAGACGGCACGAAACAAGGTATGATCCTAAGCGCAAGCGGCGAAAGCCCATAGGTTCCGCTGAATGTGGAATAATGTGAGATGCATTTTAATATAATGATAGCGGAGGATTAATAGTAGGATTGAGAGCCTTGTATATAGAGTAATTCTACAAAAAAAATCAACATCATCGGAGACAATCGAACTAATCAAAGCATGAAACTTTGAATCGTTCAGCCATTTGGATGGGAACGACAATTAAGGGACGATGAAGGGAGCAATAATCTTGCTGTCAAATTAGACAGCCGTTGGGCGTTGTCGAGACGTTGGTGAAGTCTAAACAGGTGTTCTGGCGCGTTTTGTTTCGATGGTGAGAGAGAAGGTTGCGGTTCCATCACGACCTTGGATGTATGGCCAGACGGACCGGCTGACTTGAGACGAAGGGCCGAACGGGGCCGACAATTTGAGACGAAGGGCAGACGTGCCGGATGAACTTTGGATGGCAGCGTGTCGGCGACTTTGGATTAAGGGCAGATGTGCCAGGCGACTTGGATGAATGGCCAGACGGGCCAGACACCTTTGGGATTAATAGCCGATGGGCCAAGAAGACTTTGGATGACAAATGGCCAGGACGGGCCGAACAACTTTTGGAGACTGGGGGCAATGCGCCCCGCGACACTTTGGGACGAATGGCAGATGGGCCGGAGGACTTGAGACTAATGGCGGACGCGCCGGACGACTTTGGATGGCCAAACGGGCCAGACGACTTGGTATGAATGGCCAGACGGGCAGGACGACTTGGGATGAACGACCAGTGGGCCGAAAGACCTTACATGGGCGGTCGATAAGATTAGCTAGAGTGCTAGATAACTGCCCCTTGGAGATGGATGCTGCGGGGCTTCAAGAGTAACCGATGACAGCTCCGGTCCAGGTTTATTCGAGATACAGGATTAGTGTGTACCAATAGGAACAAAACACCCGAACCGTCTGGTGGTGTCTGTGTATGTAACCTGTATATGGGAATGATCCACCAAATTTTTGTCACTGAAATGGAACTCCGAATGCCGGCGTCCCCCGAGCGATAGTGAAGTCAGCAAAGCTGCATACGGTCGTGAGTGCTCGTCGAACATTGCAGACAGGCAGTTGACGGCAATGATGGTGAAGGTGGGTCCAACACGCAGTGCGCTCACACCACGGACTAGATGTGGCAAGGCGTGGCGAAATGGTTGGTGATGACGACACTGAACTTGTGGGGATTTCTGCAATATCTTGATCGAGGCGAGCCGTGCTTACGATGACAACACTATACTGCTGTGATGACAACACCTAATGGGAGCGATGACTACGCCTGACTGCCGTGGCATCAAAAGAAGATTGTAGTATAGGATTAAGAAGTAGGCAGTTTTTCGTCGCCTTCCAAGTCCGTTTGAACTTCATACTTTGTGGTGCCGGGACGAACACAATCGGGGAGGGGCTGTGAACGGGAATTGGAAGTTAGCCTGTACTTTCTTAGTGTATTGTCTTTTGGTCACAAAGTAATGTCTCAAAATGGTTATCCAGGCTCTCTGCTTCAATTAATTCCATTACGTCAGTACTATTATGCAAAGTCATGTAATGTACTTGCCCAATCATCGCGTCGGCGCCCAGCGTTATCAATCACCCACGCGAGTCAGCACTGACAAGGAAGGCTCAGTTTGCTGTATAACACACCACAGGTGCGTGTGGATGCTGAGCTGTCGTTTTGAAGAGTCTTGTACAATTTGATCGGCAAGTTTAATATTACTGCATGTTTAATATTGTACAAAATATGTAGCGAGAGCATGGATAATCAGGATTGTGACAATAGGTTAGATTTATGAAGAATATTGTCGAAATTGTGTGTGGAATTCAAATTTTTCTCGTCCACACATTTGAAAAATTAATTCAGTATTTTCGTAATTAAAGTTAATTCATTTCAATGTCAGAGATGTTCAGATTAGAAATTGTCCTTTAATACACGCTAGGATGTTGGTTGCTGTCATGTAAATGGGTATTACGAGAGATGCGAAAATAAGTGTAAAAATCGAGAAGTAAATCGCAATGTGCATGTTGTACTGTCATGACATTACCTTCAGAAAAAATCTCTTGAATTTCATTATTTCGTCAAATTCTTAAAAATCATAATACAATTATATATAAAAAAAATAAAAAAAATTTGGTGTTTGTTTGTGTGTCAAGCTCAACATTTATAAAATCGAATTTGAAGAGAAGGAGGTTTTTACAGATTGCGCCATTTTTGTACATTTCCCTGTACAACACTATGGTATAGCGGTTATTGTGTGATGCGGGTTATTGTGTGACCCTATGTCGTTGTCTTCATGACACATGTACAGTACAGCGTCCTATTGTATGCGGTGGTGCTTGCTGTTGTTGTCGTTGTCGTTACATGCAGTATAGGAATCCATATCGACTGATGGATTGTTTTGCGAGATTTACTTTCAGCCTGAGTAATGATGTTTGATTGACTAGTAAATTATAATAATGAAATTGGTAATATATTTAGTGATTTCTCGGAGATAAAAAGATTTTGTTTTGTGAAAAATGGCACACTGGTGAAATTTTCTTCCCTCTTTGATTTTTTTTCATTGTTAATTTATTCACGGCACCATGTTAAATTCAATGTCATTCCTGTATTGCACTGACATGCGCACTGAACTGCTCATAATTAGGAAGATGGAAAATAAATATATGTGTGTGATATTATTTTAAACTTGTAATGAATTCGAGTGATCAAGACATGATTAAATATTTTTCTCTTAATTTCCTGAAGGTTAATTCAGTAAACCATAGGTCATTCACTTTATGTTACTGCACATGCGCACCGAACTGCAAATAATTAGGAGAGGTAAGAATAATTATAATGAGTGTTGTTGTTATTATGTGAATACTGTAAGAATTAGGAGTTGCGCAAGACTGATTAACTATTTTTCTCTTTAATTCCATGAAGGATTTACATCATGTATTCATATGATTAACTTCATTAAACCATAGTTCCTTCACTTATGTACTGCACATGTGCACTGAACTGTTAATAATTCAGAGAGGTAGAGAATGTGAAGCCTTGTAATGAATTAGGAGCGATGAAGCCTAGTTAAAAATATTTTCGCTTTAATTGTTTTAGTTTAGGAGAGATTAAATCCAGGTTGAATTTCATAATTTATTATATATGTTAAGACTAACAGGGGTTGGGGGGCTTTTGTCCCTCTAATGGATCGGGGAGTTGTTATTCCTTCTCTTTATTGCTTTGGAATATAATATGGTGAATAAAATCAGATACGAATACACTTTAAAGACATGATCACTTTTACCTTGCAATCACAGTTTTTTATAAGTTATCACTTCTTCTGACCCTTGCCACTTTACCCGCGAGTCCTCCGTGCGCTCACATGGCCGCGTCCCGCTACCATGGCAGGGACATTAGCATAACAAAAAGGTGTACAAATTAAATCAACAACTCACCCTATCTCTCTGTACAGGAGCGTACCGTTATTGATTCTTTATCACCCCACAGGTGATATGCAAATTAGCCCGTTACGCCCGGCGCAGTGTTCACGGAAGTGCGTTTACGCGGTACGCTTAAGTCGATGCACTGTTCGTCACGTTTGGAACTCTGAGTACGCGCTGCATGGGCACCAGGCGCAAACTGCAAAGCAACAAACTTGCCAAAACTATCGCTTTGCTTTAGATTTTGCTAAATTATTTTAACAAGGAAGATTTCCGTGATCTGGGAACATTTTAGTATTATAGCGAAAATAATTATGTTCCTCTATACACGATATTAATAAGTTTTCAAGAAGATTTTCGTTGTTGAAAGGGATTCAAACATGTCACAGAGTGGTTCATCACAATCAACAACTCTGCATCCGATGCGTCCGCGTATTTTTATCCCGCTCGGGCGGCTAAAGCCGCCCTTGCGGGATAAAAATACGCGGACGCATGGATGCATCGTTGTTGATTTCTGATGAACCACTCTGTAACATGTTTGAATCCCTAAATGTTAAATGTGTTGCATTGGTTTCATCATGGGGTGCCTCTATGCTTTTAATATTAATTTTACCTGAAATTACATCAAACACAATTTGCTGATTAGAAAATAAACTGGTCCTCCTGCCATTTTGATATGAATTGAAAGCTTAAACTTCAATTTGCACAAAAACGGCCTTAAATGTTTTTGACATATTCTTTGTCTGGTCAAGTGAATGCTTAAAGGACTCATACTTTTGAAAAAAAAAATAGTAAATTATTAAACTGGATATAAATCCATCACCGAAAAAAAAGGGAAATAGTCAAATTTAGTATGAATATATTTGTAAAATAGATTTCTATATAGTACTAGCCTTGCTGTCCTCCTTTTGCACCGACAAGTTATAATGGGAAGATTTTGGGTAAGGGCTGACTTTCTATCTCTCACAGAGTTGACATACTACAATCGCGATTGTGTGGGGTTAGAAAATCGACAAGTGTGCACTGAGGCAGTGACGCTGCAGACCAGACTGGCTGCAGACTAAGGCTAATGAAAGTTGATTCCCAGTTTCCCGTTTCTCCCCCTGACTCGGTCATAAAGAAATGCCGATCACATCAATTCCATTGTATCCAAATATTCATTATTTCATATTTTCCAACTGTTTTTAAGACAAAACGATTGTTTTTTTAACGTGATCTTACTCACGAATGAGCATTTAAGCACTGTTTATATTCCGATGACCAGGGGGTAGAAGAAGTCGGAATGTTCCATTTTCTAAGACAGGGCTAGAAATTCGGCGAGAATCCGAGAACGATTCTCGCAAAGATTCTCGTAATTGATTTGCGTGAATCCATGTTGATTCTCGTAAACTCACAGTATGAATTGATGTTCCCGCAAAATTCATCTGTGAGATCAGACTGATTCTCGCACTCTTTGCAACGAAATTCTCCCTATCTGTAAGATCAAAAACCAATTTAAGTTGGTTCCCGGCTCCTTACCTATTTCCGTGTGTGTTTTCTATTAAACCACCGATTGATCGATGAAGACTAGGTAGTCTTTGCGAAATGCGCGTGAACTAATGTCTCCAGAGACACATGGTGGCTTCGTGCTTTGTTTGCCATGTTACCTGTATTGTGTTTGGCAAAATTGTATTCAAATTCAAGAAACTTTATGTATGTGTTTCGTGTCTCAAACAAAGCATACTGCAGTTCTTGGCATCAAATCAATGAAAATCTGAAAATAATGAATCATGAATAATGAAAAACATTCCCCTCAGTCCTGAAAAAAATGAAACTGAAACTGGAATTTCAACTTTCCATTAGCCTACTGGCGTTTTAGACGAACCGCACAATAACCTCTTTTGCAGAAAAGTCAGACCAAAGAAAAGGGAGAAAATTTACCCAAGTAGTCCCGGTGCACGTGTGAAATTCCTGGCCTAATCTGCTTCCCGGACCCATAGCAGCTAAATTATCTCATAAGGCAGCTATTCACTATTTTCTACGTTAAAATCGCCAACTATGATGTTTTCTTGCAATCTCTACCCCAAACAAATACCAGCCCGTAGCCAGGATTTATGTGGGGGTGCGAATTTGCCAGAAGTGGAAGCCTTTTTGCGTACCAACAAAGCATTTTTTTTGGCTCGCTGCGCTCACAGTTGACCCACAATTTTTCACCGTCGTCTGCAAATTCGAGAAGGGGGGGGGGGGGGAAGGTGACAGGACACCCTCGCAGCATGGAGAACCAATATTGAGCCACCAATTACTAATGCAATAGTATTCACAGCTGCTTATTCATTCATATACCATGGCACCGAACGAGCATTGAAAACCAACAATAACTTAACGGCCGCGAGAATTCACATTACAAGCGGACCTTCAACATCATAAAACGGACCTTCAACATCATAAAGCGGACCTTTGTCATTTTTTTGTTTTGGGGGGTGCATCGCACCCCCCCCCCCCCCCCCCCCCCCGGCTACGGCCCTGCAATAATATAAAGTAAAATTTTGTGCCTGGAGTGGGACTTGAATGCAAGGGTTTTGGATTACAAGAGCGAGCGCTACATTATGCACGCCATGCAATTGGGCTGGCAGAAACTCATTTTTTTTATAACTTAACTAAACATTAACAATCGCACACATATTCATGAAGAGCACCGCTAATAGACGGGTTGGAAAATATAATGCTCCAGAGCGTTTTTTCGGCCAAAATCACACATGCAATCCTGTTCAAAAATATAAATGCTGAAGATAATACTGCTTGGAAAGTGTTTTTAGATACTTTTATGACTCAGTTTGGTGGTAATTTAATAGTTTATGGTAACTTAAAGAGTAAGCAGATAAAAGCATGGGATCATGTTCTAAGTTTTTATAGAGAAGTTTGGATTAATTATTTTAATTTTATTGAGTCAGACAATCGTGCTGTATTATCTCAATGTATATGGAATAATTATCGTATTTGTATAAATGGGAAACCCTGTTTTTTTCAGACATTTGTTTCGGCCGGTATCGAGTGAGTGATTTTTTCGATGAAAATGGGAATATTATTCCTTTTCACTTTGGATGGAGAAAGGTGTTCCTAAATGCCTTTTTCTGCAGTGGAGAAGTTTGATTGCTGCTGTACCAAAAAGTTGGAAGTCGTTCTTAAAACAGGGTTTCATTAGGGAGGAGAGTATAACTCTTAAAATGAATAATGGTACCAAGTTTGAAAACTTGAATACTCGGCATTTTTATCAAATCTTAATTCATAGAATTTTTGAGCCTCCTACATCACAGATTAAATATAATACCAAGTTTGATTTAAGTAAGGAGGATTGGGAAAATATTTATATTTTTGCCCTTCAAATGCTGTCACGATGTGAAAACACAAATTTTTCAGTTTAAATTAAATACTAAATGTCTTATGACAAAAAGTCGTGTGTATAAGATGAATATTGTTGAAGATAATTTGTGTTCTTACTGTAATAGTCAGGTGGAAACAGTCAAGCATTTGATATATGAATGTAGTTGTATAAAAGATCTTTGAGTTTGAACAATGGTGGATGGAAGCTACACATCAAATAATAATTTTAGACTATAAGTCTGTTCTTTTTGGAGTAGAAACTGATAAGACAGATTTATTATTAAATCTTTGTATTATTATTATTATTAAAAGGATGATGTATGTAAGCAAATTTGGTTCTTGTAAGCCAACTATTTAAATTTCATTACACATTGGAAAAGCATATTTTTACTGAGAAAAACATTTGTAAATTTCTCTCTAAGTGGAGTAAAATTGAACATATTTTATAATATATACTATGATGTACATGATGTAATTTTGGTACTGCAAGGACAGTTTTCTGGGTGTTGGGAATGAATGCTTAGTAGGCGGAAATGAGTTGAGCTGGCTAATTATTCCGGTATGCGTACCTACCCAAATTCTCGATAATGTCTGAGCTGCTTAGGTTAGTGAAAATTGTTTGACATTGAATGGTCAACATGTTTAATGCTATGAAATGTACTGATCCTGATTCTAGGTATGGTTAAAGGAGAACACGTACAACGAATAATATTAAACAATATACACTATAAAATAATTATTGACCACATATCGAGTGGTTTCATAGAAAAACGGAATTATATAACCCTAACAATGAATTAAAACCATCTAGTCTGACCATGTGCTATTTAAAATTTGCGCTAGTGCATAACGTGTTATGCGATACGACCGGCACGTTTAGGTCATACATGCCATAGGAAATACACATTATGAAAGCATCATGTGTGAAGATGTATGACGCTACTGTGCCGTTCGTATCGCATAACACAAATACATATCCCATATACAGTAGCGCGAATTTCAAATAGCGCATGGTCAGACAAAATGCTTTTAATTCGTTTTATGGTTAGTATAATTCCGTTTTGCAATGAAACCACTCCATATATGGTCAATAATTATTTTTTATAGCTTATAATTGGTGTACGTCATTCCCTTGATACAGGTTCTCCTTTAAAGGATTTATTGGCGGGCCGGTTGAAATTCTCACATTATTTTTATTTGAATAATTATGTTATATCAATTTTTTAAGAAGGGAAAACAATCAAAAACCCACCCTAACCACTTGCAATCAGCACTGATGCTTCCCTGCCATAGGCCTACTGTTTATGTTTTTTACCCGTAAGTTATAATGCTGACATGTCATGCATATGGCAAAGGGTACGTGGCAGGCAAACGGCAAATACGGGTGGTCCTTCTTCCCAAGTCTTGGCCGTGAGTCCTTAACAACATTCACAGCAACCCGCCCGTTCGGTAACAGCATTGGTATATTACACATCATTGTGTCCTGGGGAGTTTTGGTTCATATAACAAAGCGTATGCGGCAGTCGCCTTCCCTGATCAAGTGACCCACAGATCACGTTAGGCAGAATAAATTAATTATAAGTTGTATTTTTCATTCACAAAATAGAAATAGTTGTGAGTGTATCAGGGAACTGTATAATGGCCTAGAATATCAAAAAGTACTCCCTACAAATATGTAATTCTCATAAACACAATAGTTTTAGTTAAGTGGTGTATTGGCTGTATTGCAAGTGCTCTTTCGCCTGTACAGGAACAGGAACTTGGCCTGATATTCCTTCAATTATATGTACACAACACGCGAAAATCATTATCATAATTGATAGAGATATTTTATTTAATGTGCATATGATTTGCCTGACAGTAGGAGAGTAGAGTTGACCGACTGTGATCATCGTACCTCCTTACCCAACCACCCAATTCCATTAAAGCATGTGGTCCCATTGGGTCATTGTGCCTTTTTCTATTTGGGTAGGTACGCATACCGAATTATTTAGCCACTTGACCCCTTAACGCTTAATAGGTGCTTGTTTTGATGAAGGGCCCTTTTGGGCACCTTTTTAATGAGGATGTTCTTGTGCATCGTTTATGGGTATTTAATGCCCTATTTTTATGTCAACCACCTAATCAGCGAATGCTATATTATTTGACACTGGTTACATTTGCATCAAATTCCTGCACTGCTTGAAAGCCTATCATGGGCCACCTCTTCTTTGCTATTTGAAAGTATGTGAATATGCGGCCAGCGGCTTTAGGTATTCAAATGAGCTATTAAATATGCCGTAATTGGTGTATCTCTGAACGGTATGTCGGATAGGCAAAATTCCTTCGCTACACATGAGACTACTATTGCCATAGGGGTGTTGGGGAGGGGTTAGGTATTGCGGGGTTGTTGGGGGAGGGGGTGGGGTGTTGCATGGTATTAGGGAGGTGGTGTTGGGGAGGGGGTTGTTAGGTGTTGGGGAGGGTGAGGGTGGTTGGGAGGGGTAGGGTGTGGCGGGTGTTGTTGAGGGGAGTTGGGCTTGTTACGGGGTGTTGGGGAAGGGGGAGGCGGGTTACGGGGTATTGGGGTTGGGAGGGGGAGGGCCGTGTTACGGTATTGGGTGGGGGTGGGTTGTTGCGGGGGGTTGGGGTGTTGAGCGGTGTTAAGGAGGGGTGGGGTGGGTATTACGAGTGTTTGGGGAGGGGGTGAGGTGTTGGGGAGTTGTGGGTGTTAGGGTGTGGGTGGGTGTGCGGGGTGTTGGGGGTGGTTGTGCGGGGTGTTGGGGAGGGGTGGGTTTTGCAGGTGTTTGGTAGTTTTTGCAGGGTGTTGGGGATGGTGGGGTGTTGCGGATTGTTGTGGTGGGCTGTTGTAGTTGCATTTATCGCATGTTCGTGATCGGACATTCGGCGGGACATATTTTAACGCTACGTAAATACAAGTTTTGCCTTGGTTTTACAAATAATTCTCAGGCAGTAGGGTGGGGGGAAATTATTATCAGTGAAGATGACGTAACAATGAGACACTGGGTTTTCCCTTATTGTTACGTGTGCCCCATTGTTTAGGTAATGATGTCAACCAAATATGACAAAATCATATTTTTACTCTTGCATTGGGTTGGTCTGTAAACCTCCAATAAGTCAACATTAAAGTCTCCCATAATCATATGAAATGATCATGGGTGTAATTGGATTTATCATTGGATTTGTTTTTTCATTTATTGTTTAAGATATCTGCATTAATTGTATTGGGATTAATTAATTGTATTACCCCCATAACATTCCTTCAAATCATTTTTTTCAGAGTTAAAAAATAATATATGATCACATTTTGACATAATTTTCTTTATTGAGACCTTTTTGCACATACGGGAATCAAAAATATTTTCATGATTTACTTTTGATATCCGATTATATCGATTTCACTTTTGTTGGGTAAACTGAAATTATAAGCTTCATAATTAATTGTACGATTCGGCATAAGGTATCGCACTACACAACACGGGGGAATACAAAACTCAAGACCCAACAAACAAAGTTAAATGGAAAACAAACAACAAAAAACATAGACAAAATTAGAACCCTGAAAATTAGATTGAAAGACTTATTATAAGTAGCATCTCTCTACCATACATAAATATACAATGTCTGAAATATTACAATGAGTTAAATATACTTGAATGATTGTTTAGCATATATTTTACAAAAGGTTTTTACTCATTTTTTTATACCCATCCACCATAAGCCCATGCATGCATGATTAAATATGCATTTTCAGCTTCTATCTAGCACCTTCAGCTTCTCTATGGCTCACCTAGCATCTACATAAAAAACACCTGACTCCCAAAATTTTATTTCAATCCCCATACCCCGGCTTGGAGCTATGAGCAAATGCGCACATCAGTGTACATAAGCACTAATTTGCTAATACACATTCAAATTTTTTAAAGGCAAGTCAGAGGGACAAGGCTGTAGTTACATACAACATGCCACTTTAAAATAGCTAATATTATGAGTTTCTAATTAAAAATTACACTGAAAACAGGGTTAAATTTACAAACATGCCGGTCAAATTTAAAAAAATGGGACCATGTGCCAACCTGTTCCACTTAAATTTAAGATTAATATTGGTAAAAAATGAAGGTGTAATTACAGCTGACATATGAGTGGCAAAATCACTTTGTTCATTGATCAAAAGAATTCCATGCCTCAAGATGCACACACAATCCCATATTTAAGCTTAACTAATCTCTCCTTCTAACCATGGGTCAAGATTTAGTAACTTACAAAATTGTAACGTGCATAAATTATGTTTTTATACAAAGGCCAAGATTATTTTTTTTTTTTTTTTTTTTTTTTTATTAACACATATACACATACAGAAAAAAACAGAACCACCGCTGTATCATATAAGCAAAAAACGCTATCTATCAAAAGCTACAATCATATACATTTTAAATAAATAAATTCCTCCCTTCCATATTTGCGCCATTTACTTTGGTAAAGTTGATGGTCTACATGTTTTCAGGAAAATATATTTCTCAAGTTTAAAGTATTTCTTCATAGTCTGTTACCTGAATGGGGATAAAAGAGGGTATGACTTTTTGCATCTTTTTCTATAAATATAAATTTTTGTTATAAGAATAATCAGATTTTTAGCGGTCACTATTTTGGAATTATCCTGTACCAAATCAATTTTATGTATTGCACTTAAATTTATGAAAGGACCAACTGTTTGGTAAACACCACATATGGAGTTTTTCCCAAAGTGGTTTAACCATTTTTTAACAAATTTACAATAAAAGTATGTATGGTTTCAAGGTTCATCATTACAAAAGTACAATTGCTTCATTATTTCATCTGGCCGATTAAAATGCATAATATGTATAGTTGTCACCATTCTGTGATAATCTATATTGAAACCAGCGTAATTTAACATCCATATCAAACATCGAAATGTTGTCAGGCATACATTCTCCATTCGTTTTCTGAGAAATCCAATATTCATTTACTTTCCCCCATTTGCTTTTGATTTTGGAGATTTTGAACTTGTTAATTGATTACATATAGCTCTGCAGCCCTCTCTTTTATTAAATCCTTTAAAATGAAGCTTGTAGTGGAAGGGATAAAAGGGTTTTTTGCAAAGAAGACGTCAGTATAACATTTGTATCACAATTTTTTTGATATCTTGCTTTTAATTGCAAGGAGTAACACTATTTCGTTTCTCGAACATTTAGTTTTCCAAAATTCCTTCAATTTCATGTATTTTCAAGAAACGGTGTTTTCAATGGGATGAATAAGATCAGAAACGAAAGAATAATTTGGCCTTGTACCACTTTTTGTAATTGGATTTCTTTTCCACCAAATTCTGGATATTTTCATTATTCCATTAAGTGATTTCGAAACATCTTCAACTGTTTGAGCAGGATGTTTCTTTTTTACCTATCATCAGACCACACTAAAAGAACATCCGTCCAAAACATATCAGGTGAATTTCTAGACATTTTCTTGTCAAAATTTGAACCCCTTTCCAATCTAATTATCATATTATATCAGTCACTTTTGGAAAGAAATCATACATTTACGGTCCACATTTCACTTAAAATTCTTCTAATCCACGTGCATTTTAAGGCTTGAAAGAAAGGTCTACTTTACTACTCTTAACACCCACCCGCTGGCATAATCATATGACAACTGATCCCTACTAATTTTATCTCGTGGAACTTCCAACTAAAATTAATATAGCTGCTTTTGGCAATCTCTTATAAACTATTGTGGGTGTTTAGGTATAGAACACTTAACTGGTTGCATTTAGGGATAATAGGGATTTCACTATGGCTTAAACGCCCCATAACTGTAATATTGCTCTTGTGACCATTTTTGCAAGTCAAATTGATAGACTGAACCATTGATTTTAAAGTGTAGGATGCATATCCACCATTATCTTCCAATATATTGACAAAAATCTCTCCCAAACTGAAAATCTACCACATCTTCTTCCCAATTCAAATGTTTCCTCGTTATACTACGGTCTGGTTTGTTTATTAACAGTTTGAAGACCCAATTATACCACAACATTTGTTTTCATCCCTCATTAATTTTCAACCCGGATAATCTTTCAAACAAAT
This sequence comes from Ophioderma brevispina, assembly GCA_023653785.1. Classification (NCBI taxonomy): domain Eukaryota; kingdom Metazoa; phylum Echinodermata; class Ophiuroidea; order Amphilepidida; family Ophiodermatidae; genus Ophioderma; species Ophioderma brevispina. The sequence continues at coordinate 136,528 of JAMKCH010009986.1, forward strand.
CAGTGTTATTTCAACGTTGCAGCAACTTTCATCACTTCCATTGACTGATGATCGTTGAATCATCAGCATATTGTGTAATTTTACATTCTACAGCTTCAACCTGATATCATACAAATATGTTTTTTTTCTTATCAGCCAATCGAGGATTTCAGCGCAAATCAAAATGTAGGGGATGATAGATCTCCTTGTCTACAACCCCTGCCTAATTTAAACTGTTTGGAGGCGTTGCCATTTACCAAAACTGTTGACTGACATTCATTATAGAAGAGCTTGAAAAGGCCAAGATTATGCCTATAAAGCCACGTACCACAAAGAAAATGAATTACAATGTTTATACCTTAAGGGGTTTGACGTGTTAGTGATCTACTCGATAACATTTTCTAGAATTCACATATATGGTATTTACAACGGTGCTGATTAAGAATCTGAAATAAAAAATGGGGGTCACCGTCTTTGTTTTTGAGCTATTGCCAAAACAAAAAAGGTATGTTGTCACTTTTTAAACCACGCAAGTCTATGGGAAAAGTCAAAATTTGACGTTTAGATCACCTACAAATTTCTTGATAAAATTTTGTAATTTCTAATATGTTGAGGTCCCGATGTCGTTCTTCAAAATTTTGAAATAAAAAATGAGGGTCACCGACTTACTTTTTCCATTACATGCCGAAAACCACTGAAATTGGACACTTTTTTCAAATTGGGCGTCTTGTTGGGCGGCAAGAAAAATCCGCGCCACAAAGCAGCAACGCAGGCGTAGAGATGCGCGATTTTAATAAACGCAAACAAACGCACAGTTATTCACGGTATCTGCGCATAATACCTTCGCAGCTCAAAACTAAAATTCTTCCATTTGTCCATGACTGGGCTCTAAACAGAATGCTGAAGGTGTAAAGCAGCTTGCGCGTAAACAAATCACACGTCAAACCCCTTAAGCTGCTTAGAGCTAAATACATAGTGCTTTAAGGTACACACGAGTATGTAGCTATAGGTTATAGATAACCAATGAGCTAGATGCCGTTCATTAAAATAACAGGCTTAACAGGCTTGAGCAAACTCGCGCAGCAATTGGCATGATAGTGAATTGATTATCTTGCATACACTTAGAGTATGAGATATAAATGACATTTTAAAGTAGTAATTTTTGGTTAACGTTCTAAAATTGCATTGATAACAAAATAATTTGTCGCAATTTAAATTCACCATATTTAAAAACACTAATTTGTCCCTGTCCCCATCTATTGTAACATTTTGTTACAACTCCAAATGGGTTGTATTGATTGCTCTGGCCTTTAACCTTAGAGCAACAAGTGTTTAAAAGCTAACTTGCTAATGGATTGATTGATTACTGCTTTGTTAATGTTAAATAAGAAGCAATTATCCCAGGGCAAATATGATGTGGGGAGTGTTTACGCAGGCCTAGACATGAAAAAAGCTGCACCGTTGACCATTATAAAAACCATTGCTGTTAAAGTATATTTCTGTGTCTATACCTAAACGTTGCAGTGCTTCATGTGCGTTGGGTAATGTTGAAATTTGATCCAACTTAGAAGTCAAAGTAAACTTGAAAATGGGTATTTTTGGGTGGGGACAGCTAGGGAGGGGGCACCCTGTATTTATTAACCAGTGTTTGATCAGGTCATCATAAAATGTTCATGGGGGTGTTTATTTTTGTTATTTGGTTTCATTTTTGTCTTCTTTCAAATATTACCTAAGCGGAATTGCAGTTCAGGATACAAATTTAAAATGAGAGTGAAAATCAAATATCTGAATTATATTATTTGTTATTGTACAAGTAGCTGGTAATAAATTGTCATGTCTTTTTATTAGAGAATTTTTGATGCAAGATCAATCTTTGAAATTCTATTGCACATGTAGCATGCCACACTATATTGCTATACAGGCGTTGCTATAGTAGCAGCATACAGGCGTTGACACCATAGAATTTGTATCTAATCCACTCTTTTTGGATTGATTTTCACTCTTTTTGAGTGAAAAATTGCTCTTTTTAAGTACAAACCACTCATTTTGGAGTGGTTTACAGGAGTTTCACTCTTTTGCATTTCAAGAGTAAAAAAAAACCACACACAGTAGCCTTAAATCTGATTCATAGTAGATAATGCACTGGAAAACAATGGATAACAACAAAAAGCACGAGAAGTGTATTTATGGATATTTTATGCAACACAGGACATAGACAGCTCTGCACTGTTAGCACGGTTTACCCAACCGCTGGGTGCACTATGAACAACCCATTTTCTGGGTAAATGTGTTACCCAACCATGGTTGGGTAAAAGTTACCCAAAATAAGGGTAAAAAAACAACCATTTTGTTGGGCAAAATAATTTTACCCAATGTTACTGGGTAAGTATTTTATCACATAATTGGGTAAATTTTATCCACTTGTTGGGCAGTGTATTGCTTTTACCCAATTACATTGGGTAATATTCAAGGGTATTGGGTATTTATTTTACCACATCATTGGTAAATTTTATCCACTTGTTGGGCAGTGTATTGCTTCTACCCAATTATATTGGGTAATATTCAAGGGGATTGGGTATTTATTTTGACACATAATTGGGTAAATTTTAGCCACTTGTTGGGCAGTGTATTGCTTTTCCCAATTTATATTGGGTAATACTCAAGGGTATTGTAATATTGATGCTTTTGGAGGTAAGATCACACTTTTATAATCATATAGATAAAATTAAATGTGGATCTTGGTACTAAGATAAGTTATTTGTTTTGTGTGCTGGTATTTTGCGACAGTAAAGGCTGTTAGTAAATGATAAAATTGGATGATTTGTGCCCAATATTAAGTGGTCTTGCTATGAGTTTTAAAATATTGGGCTCGACTTTGTCTTGTCATGTCAATGGACGACAGTCATCAACGAGCTAGTCCTGGCATGTATGCATGATGCATTCATATGCATGACTGTCAGTACAATGAATAGGCACATATATATATTGCATGCGTTGTGTCTTGAACACTAAACGGCTTGTAAAAGCGACTCTTTACTAACAGCCTTTACTGTCGCAAAATACCAGCACACAACCAAAATAAACTTATCTTGTACCAAGATCCATATTTTATTTTATCTATATGATATATAAAAGTGTGATCTTACCTCAAAAGCGTCAATTAAGATCTCCATCCCCACTGCCGCAACCCTCAATGCTACTGATCCGCCATGATCAATGATGATGCCCCAAACTTCAGACGATGTTTAATTGGTTGCAAATACGTCATGTGATATTTTGTTTTTACCCAACTTATTGGTAACATACATGCAACGGCGGGAAAATGAAAGTATAACCCTAGAAATGACCCGGTAAGTTACCCAACAACGTGGAATTTTTAATCCGTGCAATATTATTTGTGTTTACCCAACTTTAAGATAAAATACATGAAGCGGGGAAACTAAAGTAACTGGGGGAAAGTACCGTGGTATGGTAAGAGTTGGGGAAAAAATTATAATTTTCATAAACAATTCTCGGAATTCTGTAGCCCGGGTGGAATAGAGAATTCAAATTTTGCATGTGAGAATTGAGACCATTATCACTTTTTAATTTTCCTTCAGTTTTCTTTCTGTTTTCTTTCTTAGTTTCTGTCTTTCTTTCTTTCCTTGTCACAGGAAGGATGTTTATATTTAGCTTTATTGCGCTTATATTGTGTTTCTATTATGCAATTTATTCTATTTTAATCTTATTTTATCATGTTTATCATTATTAAGTTTTGTCTTATTTTAGAGTTTGTTAATTTTTGTCAACCCTAGATATCAGTCAATCAGGGTTTTTTCAGTAGCTTTCTTTGTATAGGCCTTGTGCCTATAAATTGGTAAATATATAAGGCTATATGATTATATATGTATATTAATATATTGATATATATTAGTTAAGACACTATCAGTGATTGCTAATCAGCAAATCGAAAATCACAAAATAATTTTAGCATGTACGTAACAATTACAGGACCTAACATACCCTGCAAATGATAGACGCCGAAGCACCTATAAGGACAGAATCGGAGATTTAGTCATTAAAAAAAACTGTCCGAACGGACACTTACCACAAACGAATTGAATGGAGAATCGTATCTTGGAAAACTACCGTTTTCTTCCTTTTCTTTCATCTACGCTGTAAAAGGTAACTTATGGAGAATTCTACAGACTTTATCCTTCACTTTGAAGCCTATCCTGCAAATTTCAAATATTTTTTCAACACTGAAGGTCTTTAATATAACGTAGGCCAATAGAATAATAATTATATAACAAAAATAATGATAATTAATATAATAACTTTTAATATAAATTAAATATATATATTTAAAGAATTACATAAATTCAGAATGAAGTGATATTTAAAGTTTCATTTACATTAATTTCAAGTTGATCACCATCATTACCAGCATATATGATGCATTCGTATATGCATATTAATAATTATATCATTTTTCCTGATTGTACAATTAATAGTCCATTTGGTCCCTGATTACACATTCTAATGGGTAAAAATATTTGGATGCGAGATTAGACATTTACACAACCAAGTGGTACATTAAGTCGGACTCGAAATTTCGAAATTGATTTTTTGTGTGTAAGGTAATGAAAAATAGTCAACTAGAACTAAAGATAGTAACCTCAAATGCTCAATTCCGAAATTTGAAGATGAATCGGATTTTTTCGTTTTGATGCAGTAACATTTAGGCCTATGTGTAGTATTACGTCCCATAGGACAGTGTGTATAACAAAATTCCGGCTCCGGAATTTTTATAACAAAGTTGTGATTTTCTATATGAAGGAATTCGATTTAAGTTCGCAATTTCACCCACAGATTAGTATATGGGACAAGCATTATGTTTACTGCAAAACACACACAATTTTTTTGGAAATTGAGGCGCCCTCCCTCAGGAAATCTCTGAGTCGGCCTTTAACATTTCCAACTTGCGTTGATTTTACCAATGTTGGGCAAAATTTGTCCCAAACTTGGTTTTTTACCCCCGTAACCCCCCCCCCCCCATATTTACCGCATCGTTTCTAAACAGTGTGGATATAGCTACATGTATATAGGATCAATTCAATCACCTTAGATATATATATATATATATATAGCATATTTCGCGTAAAACTTTAATTATTTTCAGCTGTTGTTACTGGCAGTTTCATCTAACGGCAAATTCAGTCCGACAACTGAGCGTAGTTTTTTTTTTGTGATTCTGTATTCCTCGAGAAAAATGCGTGTTTGTGCGTGAAGCTAAACGCAAGAAAGATGTGCGTGAGGGTGTAAACACATGCGTCCAAGAACGGCACGAAGAACGCATTTCCCGCTAATTCAGGCAACCCCGACAAAGGTTGTTCTTTTCTTCTTCTTGCAGTGTGTTTTCTTATTATGGCGACATTTTTTGATATTAGTTCTGATTTTTTTTGTTGAATCAGATTTTTGTCCTCAGTTTAAGTAATAGCGTAGCTCTTTTCATCAATACAATAAGTTTTGCATTGTCCATGATCCGCGTTTATTCGTGTTGGATTTTTAGGATTGCCCCATTCTATGGTATATTGGGAACGTTTCCTTTGTCTCCATATACGTATTTGGATAGTTCTGTTTTCTTCTTTCTCCGTACTTATCATGGTTTGGAAACGATTGGGTTATTGTTAAATCTGCTTTTAACCGCTCCTCCCGAAGTCCCCCTATGTATGATTTGGATTCGTCATTTGATTTTACAGTTGCTTTGTACATTATGGCCTCAGATAAGCATTCTCCACGTAACGGACAATTCGCTTGGATTCTACGTTGCATGTTTTTATAGGCTCGGTTTCTTTTACTGCTCTTGATTACTTGGTTTTGATTTTTATACGTCTCATATTGCTTCATGCAACCTATAACTCATTTAACGGTATTTGCGATTGAATATCTTATGCAACTTGTGTCCTCGCGGGAAATACTTATCTATGAGTTCTGCAAGGTTCCCCTACTACCCCCCTACATTTGTTTTTTTAACGTCTTGCTGTATGGAGGGTTACCCAAGTAACTTTTCTCGATCTGTTTCCTCTTTTATCCCCTTTTTTGGTCTCCTTTTCTGTCTGTGCTGTACTTAATTGTATCATTGTACCGCTGTTTTCAGCGCCTCGTTAAAATGGGTGCTGTTTTTTCAAATACTTTCTGGTTAGTACATAGTTTTTTTGATCCTCTGCTC